>PVKS010002300.1:0-103339 GCA_004027875.1 Aplodontia rufa
GCCGCCTCCCTACCGAATCAACACCCGAACCTTGCCCTCCCCACAAGGCCCCATGAACAGCAGGAAGTAGCCAGATGGAAATCAGCATCCTCTGCCAACAAGAAGGTTGGGATGTGAGGTTGGTTTCAGGCGGCTGGGTGGGGGCAGGGCATCAGGCCGCCATGAAGGAACAACCAATCACACGCTGGCAGATAAACCCCAAAGGCACCTCACACCCGCCTGTTGTCAATCAGTCCCTGGCCAACTCCAGGAGGACACTGAACCCTCAGCCTTCCCCCTCCTACCCCTGAATATGAAAGCCTCCCATTCGGGGCTTCCCGGGCTCACTCACTGTGGCGGTGAGAGAGAGCAGAGCCTTGGGCAAGCCTTAGGGAGCGGTGCGAGGAGGGAGTGTGAGAGAGCGGGAGAGTGCAAGTGGGGCGGAGCAGGGGCTTGGTGGAACCGCTGCTGAAAGAAAGTGCACAGCAATTTAACCGTGTTGTAGCCATTAGAGGCCCCATTTTTGAATAGTGTTTGAAGTAGCCCTAAATTCCTGTTTACTAAGAACAAAGAACAAAGAACCACGTTTCATACCGCCAGATGAACTGACCCTTAGCAAATAGCCAATCAGGAGCTGACGAGCCAATGCCTAACATACCAAACTATATATGGTAGAAGTCTGAGACAAAGGGTACCATGGCTGATAGAAATATATCATATATGTCAGAAGATCAACCAATCCTGTACTCTGCTTTGTTTGAATTTCCCGCTTCTCAGTGAAACCCTATAAAAGTATTGCTGTACTAGGGCTTGGGGCTCTCCCTGGATCTGCTGCATTGGTGACGTTGACATTGATGGGGGTGGCCCAGGCTCAGTTTGCATTAAATGACACTCCTGTGTTTGCATCAGATTCGGCTCCTTGGTGGTCTTTGGGGACTCGAGACTTGAGCATAACAGCGGACCAAGGAACCTCGCCCAAGAGCTGATCCCCAATAAAAGCTTTGCTCAGCCGATTTTAGGTCTGACTCCTTTTTGGTCACCCATGTCTGATCTCACAGAGGGGCTCACAGCAGGGATTTCCCTGGTAAAAATGGATTTTTCAGTAGGGTGGGGATCCTGTGATAGGCCTGGAGTCTGTAGTAGGGGTCTGCTGCCTGTCTGAATGGCTTCTGGTAATTTTCCAAGTCCATCACAAAGTACTTACCCATCCAGGTGTGTTTCTCGTATCTTCTAATATTTATAGTTTGAAATAATCCTTATAAATGCTAGCTGTGTATCAAATTTACATAACAAATTTTGTCCCAGGAGAAGAATCAGACATTTTGGCATATACAGAAATTATCTTAATCTTCTCATCTCCCAGGTGGCATACCAGGGGTTGTCATCACAATGCCATCAACCTATCAACCCGAAGTGAGTTCTCCACTGTCAACTGCACTACAAGACTCCCTTTGAGGCTTTTTAAAAGAATATTAGACATATTGGTATTTAATGGAGGAGGCCCTTTTTTTATCCTTTTCTTAAGGCTTCCTTGAAGGCCCCTTTGGAGAGGCTGCTGCTGAGATACTGTCATAGCCAGAATTGCTGTATACCAGTGATGGCTGTCCACCCCCTCAACAAGACAGGCTAGCCAATTGTCAGGCATTCAGGGTAATGGACCCCAATCAAAGTTCCTTTCAGATGTAAAGGTCATACCCTGGGTCAAACATTCCAGACAATTCCTCAATCCTGGAGCACCAGGTGGACCTAAATTAGGTTAAGACCCAGAAAGGAAGATTCATAAATTCTTCCCTTGTTTTTTTCCATTACCAATTTATTAAAAAAACATTGAATAGACCCAAATACCTGTTACCTTATGGAATTCAAAGAGCCAAGAGTACTTGAATTTATATTTATGAGTGATGATTTAGCATTCTAACTTTGAAGATTAATCAGTTGTCTTCTTTAACAAACACATTTATTTAGATTAATCCTATTTATGTTAAACCTGGAATTAACCTCCCTGTTCTCCTTGGCACCAGGAACAAGGCTGAGCTTTTAATATATTGTCACCTGGAAAAACATGTGAATTAATAATTTCAAAATCATCTTTATTCTTATTTGTTTAACCAGTTTAAATTGAAATTTTTCTTAAATGTTTAAGTCATGTGAACTAAAAGGCATTTGGATTCATTCTCTTTTATTTAATTTAATTTGTGAATGCTCATTTATCTATGTGCTAACTTTGACTAACCCTTTAGAAATTAAATTAGAGCCTATCGCAGATTTTCACATTATGATTCATACGCAGGGCAGGATTGTGTCTGTTATCTTCGTGTTTATTTTCTCCTTTGATAAGGTAAGACTAGAAAAAAATACTAATTTAGGTGCATAGGTAGGTATGCAGGATCAACACAAATTTACCACCAAAATCATGAGCTCAAAAAAAAAAATACAGATGTTCTAAAACAAAAAGAAAAATGATATGGCCATAATTATTCTAGTAAAGGAGCTCAAGGTACATCTTTATTAGGCCAGAGTGTACTTTTGGATCAGATTAGCTCATCCTTAGAAAAAGTTCTCGTGGTAAAGAAGTGTTATATAGGGGCTGGAGTGGTGGCTCAGCAGTTGTAGCCCTTGTCTGATATGCACAAGGTCATGGGTTTGAACCCCAGAACCACATACACCACAAAATGTCAGAGCAATGAAAGCCACGTGAAAAACCAAATAAAATTGACACTCTTTCTCTCTCCCTCTCTAATAAGCTATAAGAAGTTATATAGTTATATATATATATATATATATATATATGTATATATGT
Source organism: Aplodontia rufa (assembly GCA_004027875.1). NCBI lineage: Eukaryota > Metazoa > Chordata > Mammalia > Rodentia > Aplodontiidae > Aplodontia > Aplodontia rufa. Next base: position 2,780 of record PVKS010002300.1, read on the forward strand.
GTGTGTGTGTGTATGTGTGTATATATATATATATATATATATATATATATATATATATAATATGGGATCTTTCCATTTTCCTTCTTCATATGACCAACTTTAGAGAAGAGAAAAAAAAACACAGAAAGTAGGGCATCCCCTCATATTCCTGGGTTCATCAGGCTGCTTTCACAGACCTGCTGCATCTGCCTCCCTTACAGAGCTGACCCCTGCAACTTGGAGCAATGTCTGCATTCTTGCAAGGCACAATGCAGACATTCTTAAGTGTTCTTAGAAGATTCTGGAACCTGGTCTAAACAAGCTTTCCAGATCCCCTTTTGTTTATCTCTCCTGTTGTCTAGCATGAGGGATGAACTTGCTGAGAAAGAAGACTTCTACATTGTTTTTACTTGGCTCTTTGCCTAGGATTTTTATTCCCCATTTTTTTCTTCTCTTCTAGGTTCTGACATGGGACAAAGGAGGCTCAGACACCAGAGAAGTGTTTAGAAAAACGGATTTAATAAATGCTGCAGCATGGATCAAAGGCATAACACTGCTCTCCTGGATGGCATGGAGCAGAAACCCTAGCAATCTATACCTTCAGGAGGTTGTAATTGATTACATATGGAGAGTACAAAGACAAGGAACACACACTTCTGCAAGACAGCCTCGCTACCAATATCTCCCTAGGGAATGGTGAGAAAGGCAAGGGTTAAAGGGTCTCCACATAGGCTCTCACTCTGTCAGGGCTCTGGGGCTCAGGCCATAAATGCAAGCAAGGAGATTCCTTAGCCCTTAACCATGTGAAACCTACAATGTGGAGTGGAGTATCTCAGAAGAAGCCTCCTGTAAGGAGGGAGTATTGTTGTTATTATTATTATTAATTATTATTGTATTGAGAGAGTTCCCCCTCATTATATATTTTCAGGGAGATTTCACTACATTCCTCCCTTTAATCCTTTATTATTTAAGTTTATCTTTAAACTATAAAGCATTATCTTCTTGATTTAATACTTTATACAATATCATAATTTTAGCTGCCATTTTTCTTTCCACAGTTGCTTCTATAGTGGAACTAATTGTCCTTATGCAAAGGGGGACCAAGCATGGAAGTATCAAACAAATTAACAGCATAGCTTCTATTACACCAATTAAACTTCTCAATCCACCGAAAGTAGAAAACCAGCCTTCAAACAGTGAGTGTGGATTCCTACCTGGTAAACCCTCGCAGGTTTGGACAGGCAAATTTTCTGTTATTGCTCCCTACGTTTTTAATCCTTTACTGTAGTACAGTTTTTAATCAAATAATATAGTTTAACATGTAAATAGGAGATCTATAACTCCAAATACCATCCTGTGCCCAGGTAGCAGGACCATGGGTAACTGTTATTCTCTGAGGTGCCCATTTATTTTTGCCCCAGGTTTGTTGACCTCCTACATCAGGTGTATCTCCAATGGCTCTGCTTTTTATTTTTTATTTTTTCCTTGACCCTAAGTCCTCATACAAGGGAAGCCCTAGGTCTCTTCCTGTCTGCTCTGGGAGTAGGAAAAATCCAGATCTGATAATACCGATAGCACATATTCCCCTCCAATTTGCTGGTAGGTGGGTATGAACCCTTTTCCCACAGATAAAAAATAACCTATTTGGAGCTGTCCAAACAGATGAGGTTGGACCATTCCAGAATTTGTGAATCTCAGGAATGCTCCTCTGGACTGGTGCATTTTAAAAGAGTTTGTTTTCCCCTAGGGCAGTATGCATCTAAGAACATCTATCCTTAGTCTGTATGAGTTATTTGCCCCAAACCAAGTAGGTCTGCTGTGCTCCCAAGTGGTGTTCCAAAACAGCATTCTGTTACAAGAGGTCTCTACAACAGCCCATGTGTGCTGGGACCCATGTTTACTTATGTACATTTCTTTCCAAGAACTTCTGAAGTGAGACTCCAGCTCTGGGGTCTTTCACTCTTTGAAACAATAGGGTCCGGTCCATTGTAGAAAGGAGTAAACATCCAAGCTTACTTGTATCCCAAGGCCACTTCTCTCTTGTGAGGGCTCCTTTGCAGACCCAGCAATTATTAACTACAAGACTGTTGGCCATTTTCTTAGCCAAGTCCAAAAAGAGACTTTTTTCCCAGGAAGGGAAGGTTAAGATTTGGGTTTAAACCCTCATATAATCTAGCAGCTTGGCTAGGGCTTGTAACAATAGAACCTGGGGTGATCAGCTCTGGAGGACCATCAATTTAGCTTTGTGGTTCCTTTTTACTGAAATCAGGTAGCTCTTCTTGAGGCTCAGGATCTAATGGGGAGCAACACCAAGCTACTCTGATGATCAATTGCCAGTACATCCCTGGGTGATCCTCCTTGCTAATTTGAGTCATATGAATTCTGAATTTTTCCCAGCAACAAGTGATCATAAAATTAAAACAATTTTCTAATGGGGAAGGACCCATATATATTTTAGTAGTTATTTTGTCTTCGTAAAAGATCAGTCCAATGTATGGAGTACACAGTGGATAATGGCTAAACAAACAATCGTACATGGAAATTGCTAAAACCCAAATTGAGCAATACAGAAAGTTTTGCCACCATACTTTATGTCAGCCTACACCAAACAAATCCTATAAATCCTATAAAAGCAAAATAGAAAACTACAAATAAAATTCTGTTACCAAGAGTCCAGTCCTCAGGAGTCACTGTCACCAGTGCTGTAGCAAAAACCAAGAAGAAGGCTACATATGCAGTTAGTAGCAAAGGATGAGAGTGCATTTCGGTGTAAGAACTGTCTTACAGGGCAGGGCAGCCCATTCATCTTGGGGGCAGTTCACCTCTGCGAACTGGGTCAGCCAGGCTTAGCGTGATTGAAGCACAGTTGCCATTTCCTCAAGCGCTGCAGTGCTCAGTGTGCTCAGCTTCTGGGGGATCCAGGGCAGGGCTGTTGTCCTTCTGATCCTCAAGCTAGTCTGGTGTCTTCTTCTTTTGGATGGTCAACGTTAGGGGTGCAGCAGGGTCTGGAGTGCATTCCTAGTCAGCTGCTGTGGGCTTGAACCTGGTATAAGGAATCCAGGGGCCTTGTTCTGCAATTTTTATTACAGGGGTGGACAAATTGACAGTGAAAGGTCCCCTCCAAAAGGGTTTTAAGGGCTGGACATTTCATTCCTTAACCCAGACTAAATCTCCAGATTTAAGGGAGTGCATATCTGTAGCCAAACTCACTGGCAACCTTTCTATGACCCATCATTCCCTCTGTCTGTCCCCTAACATTCTGCCTTCAAGGACTTTGGGTCCCTAAATTCTTTCAGGGTATTGGGCATTGACTCATTCTGGCTACTTCCTGCTGAGAAAGGGCGAGGATGGGAAAATTGACCCAAAAGTCCTTGTTCTTCATCAGGTGGAGCATGGAGAGTTAAGGGTATTTAGTATCAGGGCAGTCCAGCGGTCCATGGCAACAGATGGTGGGTAATTGGACAAGGTTTACATAGGGCAGGGATCATGCTAAGGCAACAATAACCAAGACAACAATAACCAAGACAACAAAGCATTTTTATTTTCTAAAAACAATTAGCACAAAACAATCAGTATTATTGGCTGTCTCCAAAAACCATAAAGATGGCAACTCATTAAAGCTTCAGATGGATCCATGTGCCCTCATGAGTTGGAGCCATTAAGGTTTTAGAAACATTAGCACAGGTATTAGAAACATGCACAATATTTAGTTTTTCATAAAGCCATAGGAGTCCCTTGAGGTATGGTTAAGATATAGGCACAATATTTGGGTGAGATAATCATGCCAGCAAACAGAAACACAGATCAAGCCAGGAAAATTTTTTTTTAAGTCTCAAAATTGACTCAGAAAAAGATTTTGTCTCTGACAGTCTTTTGTGAAAGTCAATAGGCACTCCTAAGAACCTTTTCTTTATAGCTGCCAGCTTTACCTTTGGTAGGGCTCGCACAAGTGTACATCTTAATATGCTCCAAAGTACCACTGTCTTTTACTTTAAATGTGTGTGTGTGGCTGTGCCTTGGTTACACTCTCCTGCCAGGTGTTCAACACCAAGCTGGTCAAACTGACCTTGTTCCAATTTGTTATTAAAGCATCAGCAGAAAGCTTTTATGGGGGGAACTCATGAGAAGCTTTTTAGCTCCCCACCTTTCCTCTCTCAGTGCCATCTGCCAGGATAGGTCAGGGTCCTGCTGACCACATGTAGCTTCTCTAGGAAGCATCGGGGACATCATTTTTAATGACCCTCCTTCTTCAGTGTGCACTGGCCAATCTTTTTCTGTTCTCTAGAGCCTCCTGGCCTCCCTGATTGGGAAGTCATGTGACCCCGAGTGGCAAAGTCCTTAGAGTCCCCATTGTTTCCCAAGTCCTGCTGACCTTAAAGGGCGATTGCCAAAATCTTGACCCTTCTTTTCCCTTTTATTTTTCAACTTTAGTTTTTACATTTTGTTTTAAACATCCAGCAGGCCAGTTTTACCAATCCTCAAGCAGGTGTACTTCGTTTTAACTCTAATATTTACAATTTCATGGTTATTTACCCTTTAAATTTAATTTCGGTTACTATTAGTGCTGGAAGTTAACCTTTGATCCCATTTGTCAAATACATGACAGTTTATCATCTCAAATAAGCTCAAGTAATTATTATAAAAGGTATTCTTCTTAAAGCACCCAGACAACTGTGGTTACATTTTTTAATCATATTGTCACTTTATATGCATTTATGATTGTACAATAACTCAACTCCTCAATAAAAAATTAAAAAAAAAAGAAAATTAGGGCTAAGCTTGGATTCTGGGTGGAAGTTGGAGTTGTGACTGGGTTTAGGGTTTAAGTTAGGTTTAGGGTTAGGGAACGGATTACAGTTAGGGTTGGAATTAGAATTCATATTAGAGAAAGGATACAGGGGTTAAAATTGGAGTTGGAGTTGGGAGTACTATTGAAGGTGAGTTAGGAATTATTATGGTTTGGATCTTAAATGTCCCCCAAAGGCCCGATATTGTAGCCTTGGTTGCCAGCCAGTGGTGCTATTGGAAGTCAGTAGAACCTTCAGGAAATAGAGCCTAGTGAGAGCAGCTTAAAGGGGATTTTGGGAAGCTGGCCCCTCCTGTCTCTCTCTCTCTCTTTGCTCCCATGGCATCCTACAGGTTCAGAGACAGGGCCAAGTGCAAATGGACTGAAACCATGAGCCAGAATTAACCTTTCCTTCTTATAAGTCGCTTATCCCAGTCATTTTGTCACAGCACTAGAAGCTAACACAGGGATTATGATTGGAACAGAGTTGAAGGTTAGGATTTGGGTTATAGCAAGTGAGGATTAAGGGTGGAATAGTTAGGATTAGGTTAGAAATGGAGCTGCAGCTAAGGTAGGGATTAGGTTTAAGGTTAAGGTAGGGATCAAATATGAGGATTCTTGCCTTGGCACCATGAGATTAATGTCAGAGGGAAAGTACAGAACCTCACCTGGTCTTTCAGACCCAGGCCAACCAGGCCAATCTTCAAGTCCAAGATTAGGGTTTACTGTTGAATCAGACTGCAGTCAGGATTAATGTTAAGGAAGGGACACTGGAAAGGGTATTAATCTAACTTGGATTTGAGATTAGACAGGGAAAGATTTGATTTCTAAAGGCTTGTTGGAGGAGTATAACAGCAGCTGGTCTCCTTCCTTACTCCCTTCTACTACCTGCTGCCACATTAGCTCCTTAATATACCTCCTCTGGCTTATACTTTTGGACTTTGGAATTTTTCTATGAAATCTCACTTTTAGTGGAAACTGCCTTGCTCTTGGGAAACTTACCAAACCCCTGTGATAAGACCTGTGTGTTGCCATCCCAACTCACCCATTCTCACCTTCTTTTCAGTAGGAATTCTGATTTTCATTTAGGGTTTCCAGACTATCCTTAGCTGAAAGCTCCCTTCCCGTGTCTTGTCACTAGGTGTGGCCTCATGACTACACAGTGGCCCACTAGAAGTGAGGGGAGTGTTGGGTGGGACTTCTAGGAGATGTGCACCTGTCTCCATCCCTTCCTTGGTCCTGATGCCTTGGACTAGGTCTCAGCAGCAGGATGGTGCAGCCTGTCCACCCTGGGCTACCTCACTCAGGTCTGCTCTCCCAAAAGTAAGAGAGAAATAAGCATGTCTCAGCCTGCTATAGTTTAGACAGGTGTCCCTCAAAGGCCCATAGACTAGCTTGGTCCACCAGGTGGTGCTCTCAGGAGGTGGTAGAACCTTTGAGAGGTAAGGCCTAATGGCAGGTATGTAGGTCTTGGGGCTGTGCCCACAAAATGGGTTGTGGAACTCCATTGTCTTCCTCTCTTTTGGCTTCCTGGCTCATGACGTAAGCATAAATGCTCTACCATGCACTCCTGCTGTGACATGCCACCCTTGCCAGAGGACTAGAGCCTCTAGGACCATGAGCCAATTTAAAATTTTCTTTTTATAAATTAATTGCCTCAGGTATTTCATTATAGATACACAAAGCTAATACAAATACTATTGTTTTGTGCTGTCAAACCTGATCCTAATTAATACAGTTCCCCAATACAGGGTTACGACATCCCCAAGTGCATGTCAAATCCCTCAGGCCTCTGCCTGCACTTCCTTTAGTCCAGAGACTATGTTTGCCCACGTTTCCTTGTCTGAGCTCTTCCTTGGTTCTGAAGCACTAACTAACAGGAACTAAGTTCTCAGCACGCATATGGTATCTGGGTCAGCACCCCATAAAGGATACTGCATATCTTATCCTTTTTGTTAAATGTGGAATCTTGGCCTTCCTGGACCATGTGTCTGTGTCTGTGGAGGACGGAACCATGCCACTGAGTCTGGGGTGGCCAGACCAGAATGAAAATGATCGTACGGGCAGACTGCCCACAGTGGGAATGCTTTCTAAATGCAAAGATCGCAAAATATAAACAGCGATGAGAAGCTGGTGGGTCTGAAGGCAACCTGGGCAGACTTTCTGGAGAGCTGGGATGGTACGGAAACTGACTTAAGACTGTGCCTGGGTAGTGGCCACTTCTGATCCAATTACTTATTCAGAGAGAATAAAAACAGTAGCAACTGTTATTGTCATCGTTACTGAGGCTTATAATATGGCAGATTCTATTTTTTTCTCAGATTAGCATTCAGTTTTTTTAAATTTTCCATCAAGGAGTTGAGCTATTTTACAATCATAAATGCATGCCAGTGGTTATATTTTATAAGGAAAATACAGAACAGAATTAACAAAGAGCAAAAACATATTTAGTTTGAATAATAGCTATGAGTGAGGGGAAACAATTTCCCTAATCTCAAACATTTACTTAGTTATATTAAGTCCCTCATTTATTTTTAGATTATAGAAATCTCTACAACAAGAACCTATCCTTTGAACCTGTCTCTAAATAAGTTTAATTTTAGCCTACTTCAGAATCATCCTAACATGGAGTAAGGTGGAGACTTGAGTCATTTCTCGGGCAAACATGGGCTTTTAAGAAAATCTCAGGCAAAGCGCTTTTCCTTTGGAGTAGATCCTCGTCTCTTTAAAATTCCGTTTTATCATTTAACACAATACAACATTACTCTGAAATGTGAATCAAGCAGAAAGACTATGAGAGCTCGTTAAGAAATTAGACTCTCCCTATTACCTGTAAAAATAAGAAAAAAGAATAATGGCACGGTGTAAATTCAGGTGGAGATGTTTATTGGGATTCGCTGCTCCCGGGCCAAATTCACCTGTGCCGCCATGAGGAGGGCGGGCATGGGAAGTGACTGCCAGCAGGGGAAACGGCGTGCAGGGAGAATGGCATGCAGGGAAGATGGCTCTGGACCTTCGCCAGGCAGCTGGTTTTATTGGTTAAATGGGAGGAGTTGATGGGGTTGGCCTTTCAGAGATTGGCTGGTGGATCCGTCAGTCCATTGGAGCTTGTCTGCCAGTGTCTTGATTGGCTTTCTTTTCGTGGGCAAGCTGCCCTGTGCCTTGCTGCTTAGCCTGCCAGCATGGCCTCGTGTCTTGACTGAAGCCACGCCCCCACCAGCCTAACACCCCGACCTTTTTGGTGACATAGGGCGTAGATTTCCATCTGGCTACTTCCTGCTGTTTATGGGGCGCCGTGGGGAGGGGAAGGTTGGCACCCGGACAGTGAAACTGCTCTACAGGTTTGATCTCTCTTAAGTCACATGGCCTCCCTACAAAGACAAATAACATCTGTCACCCAAGTTTCATTACAGGACCTCCAAACACTTCATCTCCTGATGATGAACAAAGGCTGCTGCATCAATGAGACTGGGCTGATGGAGACGAACATCAGAACTCTCAGACATCTGAGAGATGTAAGCAGCCTGACCCTTGGCCAGGATGGCTAAACTCCACTCTTGTCACCTAGCTTACTCCCATCCTTACTCCCATGTTAATGATAAGACTCCTTCTAATGACTGCTCCCTGTCTCCTCAGGTTCACCTGAAGTCGCATAAGCGAGGTCGAGGTCCCTGAAGTAACACAACCAAAGGCTCTTGCACTCTTAAGTGCCTCACCACTGAGCCAAGACCCAACTGTCCCCTCCCCAAACAAAGAGATTCCTTTGCAGACAAAGAGATTCCTTAGCCCTTAACCATGTGAAACCTACACTGTGGCCTGGATCACCTCAGAAGAAGCCTCCTGTAAGGAGGGAGTTTTTGTAATTATATTCAGTGTTCCCCCTCATTATATATTTTCAGGGAGATCTTCTACCACTGTTTCTGTAATTAAATTTCTTCCTGTGTACTCAACCCGCCCCCCCTTTTGGCATTTTCTTGTACACCCCATGGCCCGCATGCTCAATCCCACTAACTAGGGATTTCTCGCATACCTTTGATCCTGCTGTATCTCAAACCTGTCCCCGCTTCTGGAGGTTTCTTGCAACTCCTATTTCAGTTACACCTCACACAAACCCTAGGAATGCCCGGACCAACCACAGTACTGCTTTCTTGTTCTCAAACTCGAGAATAGATATTCATGCCTTAGTTTACCCTCAGTGCTTCTTGTTGCTGTAGTTCCGCCCATCACCCGTGTTGCTGGTTCGCTCCAGATTTTGGGTCCTCTGTCAGCCTCAGGGATTGCCGTTCCCTCCCCTGCTCTGAGACCACTGCAACTGTGAAGGTGCTAAATTGTTAGAAATACCAAACTCGTTCTGGAAGTGGGTGGGCAAGGGGAAACTTAATTTCTTAAGGGTGTGCTCCGGAATCTAGCCTGGAAACGCACCGGGACAGGCAACCCACCTGCTCTTATAGCTAATCTCACACATTGCTGCCCTTCATTCTGACTAACAGAGCCCTGGGGCACAATCTATGCAACTGGGTAATTTTAAAATAGAGGCAGGCAGTGCTCACTTGGGCAGCACGTATACTAAAATTGGAGCTATACAGAGAAGATTAGCATGGCCCCTGCGCAAGGATGACACGCAAATTCGCGAAGGGCTCCATTTAAAAAAAAAGATTTGAGGCAGGCAAAGGGAAGGGCCGTATCTAAAGTGGCTCCAGTTGAATCCAATTGAAGCAAGTACTATATTCTGAAAGGGACCTCCAGACTTCCTGTTTCTCACACCCCATGTCCCCATCCTCTACCTTTCAAAATCCTTTCTTCTTTTTGGACTCATATTATTGGTCTAACATCTCGCTTCCTTTCTTAAGAATAACAGAGGGGGTTTTGTTTTGTTTTGTTTTTACTGGGGATTGAACTCAGGGTTGATTAACCACTGAACCACATCCCCAGTCCTTTTTATATTTTATTTTGAGACAGACTCCGGCTAAGTTGCTTAGGACCTTGCTGAAGTGCTGAGACTGGTTTTGAATTTACAACCTTCCTGCCTCATCTCCCTGAGCCACTGGGATTATGTGGGGGTGCCACCATACCTAGGAGGAATGACAATTTTTTTTAAGAGAAAGAGAGAGAATGAGAATCAATTTTATTTATTTTTTCATCTGATCTTTGTTTCTCTGACACTTAGTTGGAAATGTGATGCTGGGATTTGAACCTGGGTCCTCCTGCATGCCAGGCAAGCGCTCCAGCTGCTGAGCCACCACTCCATCCCCAAGAATGACAGTTTTAAGACAGTAACATGCACACATGGCAAAAATATAAATATTTGAATAGTCATGAAATGGAAAGAAAACTCTCTGCCCTTGCCCTGCCCTCCTACTCCAGCAGGTAGCCACTGCTTACACTTGGGCATGTGTGAGGGCTGGGCTCAAGCATCAGTGCAGATGCTGCTGCTGTGTGTGCTGTTAGATGTGACAGACATGCACAATCAGTTGACCGGCTAGAAATAGACTACCCTTGTAGCATGTGTGGGCCTCCTCTGGCAACCGAAGGCCTTAGAGTATAGACTGTGGGTTCCCCAAAAAGAAGTTCTCCAGATTGCAACGTAATAGAAGCCTCACCTAAGTTCCTTGCTTGCTGCCCTGCAGAATTCCAAGTCGACTTCAAGGTCAGTGCCTAAGTGGCTTTCCAGCCTAACAGCCTGCCCTGCAAGATTCAGACTCACCGGCCCCCACAGGCATGATCCTTAGCCTCCCTCTCTCCATGCCCACTCCTTCCTGTTCTCTGGAGCACTCTGACTGCTGCGTGTCCGTGGTGTATATTGGCCACCGTCTCCCCAAATCCCCTTGTAGTTCTGCGGCCGGAGGCTGAGTTGACTGCAATGATTTCTTGGTCCTTGGATGTAATTGCTTAGGCAGTTACCCCCATGCAGAAATAGAAACACACAAGATGGGTGGGTGGAGGTTAGCTCAGGTTTACTGCAAGTCGGGGGAGCCATGAGAAATTGAAACACCCCTGGACAGAGGTGCAGGTGGGCCAGGAATGGAGAGCACTGAAGCCACTTGGCTTTGGCCTCTGTGGTGGTGGGGAGGCTTGGCCATGCCTGATGGGTTGGGTGCTTTGCGTTGCTGCTGCTGGGTTGGAAAGGCCTACCCTGTGCTTTGTGAATATTGAAGCTATGCACCTGCATGCTTGGGTCACTTTATCCTTTCTGGACTAGCACCACTGGTGGAAGGTCATGTAGTGGTCAACTGACCTTCAGACCAGCTTGAGGGATCGCTCCATGAGGTGTGCCTATACATCTATAGAGGGTGTGCTGTGGATCTTTCTGGAGTGCGGAAGAGGACAGGTACCTCTGGGTGAATGCCTGGTCAGGCTCCCTTACAGCACCCCGCTTCCCCTTTCCCCTCCTCATTCCTGCTCATCTGTAGCTAACTACCTAGGTGAACAGCTAATTGTGACCATCTGACTAAGTTCTCTCTGCTGGCATGGAAAGAGAGGTGATAGGAACCACTTCCATGCCTGACCTTCTTCTTCTTTTAATTTAATTTTTATTTTTTAAAGAAAGAGGGGACAGTGAGAGAGAGAGAGGGAAAGAGAGAAGCAATCTTTAGTTATTCATGTGACTTTCATTGCTCTGAGACTTCGTTGTGTACGTGGTGCTGGGGTTTGAACTCACACACTCAACCATGCTGGGCGAGCACCGTAATCACCAAGCCACTGCTCCAGCCCCTTCTTCTTTGTTAAAGAGAGAGAGTGGGAGAGAAAGGGAATCAATTTTCTTTATTTTTTCATCTGGTGTTTCTTTCTCTGACACTTAGCTGTGTATGTGGTGCTAGGGTTCAAACTCAGGTCCTTACATATGCCAGGCAAGTGCTCCAACTGTTGAGCCACTGCTCCAGCCCCGGCCATTGACCTACTTACTCTCTTTCCTAGATGACCTGCAGGGCCATCCGAAAGCACCCTTGGGAGCCATGTGTTGAAGTTTGCATCCTGGGTCCTTTGTAAATTGTAGAGCAGGGACCCGTCTGCTACCCTTGTGCCCACAGATCTTGAACATTTTATCCAAATGCCTCTGACATTAGGTAAATTATAGATAAATGTCTAGGAGCTGGGGCTATAGCACATGCTAGGAGCACTTTCTGGTGCCGCCCCACAAACCTGCATCTTCACTCTGAATCACACCTCCTTAGCCCAGGAAAGTGGAAACGCTTGAGGCTGAGAGCTGGGAACCCGGGGGCCCACGAACTCCAGTGACAGAGATCACCATGCTGTGCCTCCTGTCGGGCAGGGCCTGTACAGTGTCCCTGGACTTTGTCCAGCTTCTTCTTTGTTTAAGGCGGAAAGGTGAATGGGTGCCTCTTGGCTGGGCATGGTTGGAAGCAGAAGGCTCACACTGCTGAGGACAGATGAGGACCTGGGGGACGGAGGATGCCAGGCCACTGTGAATGCTCCTGCAGGCTCAGCTCTTGACAGTGCCATAGCACAAGCCCACCCCTCAGGTCCTCGGAGGACCTGACCCTGTGGCTGTTATGTTTCTCTTCCTTCCTGTGCCTTTTCCTGCTGCTGTTGCCCGTGTCTGCATGGAAGGCCAGCTGGACCCTAGTAGCTGCCCTTTACTGAGCCCACTGCTGGGTGCTTCACGTGTCTTTGCCGCTGCTCCTCACAGGGAGCTACCATTTTCTCCTTAAGAAAGAAACAAAAAATGGAGGGCAGAGGCTGAGCGGGCTCGCCCCTTGTTTCAATTCATTTGTTAAAGGGCAGAGCCAAGACTTCGCCCTTGTCCACACCCCTCGCTCTGCTCCAGCTCAGCCCCGCTGTCAGTCCTGGAACCCTCTCAGCCCGCCAGGACTCTGCAGTCCCCATAAGACCGCCTTTCCCCGTTCCTCTCCTTCCCTGGTTTTAGTATTGACCCTTAATAAAGCAATCTCCCAGGGATACTCTCACAGGGCCCGTGTTGAGGTGCTTGTTTCTCTCCTGTGAGCCAAGCCATCCTTAACCCTAGGTGACTCTAGTCACCTGCCTGCCTCTTTGGATGTGGATGAGGCTGGAGAAGAGCATTCAACTCAGCGAGGTGTCTGAGTCCTTCCGCAGCAGATTCCTTACTCCTGCAGTGCTGCGGCAGAACTCAGCCTCCTCTCTGAGCTTGCAGCCTTCTTCCCTCATTTCCAGCAGGTAATATTTTTTCCTCCTTCAGAGGAAAAAGTCCCTTTCAGGGGCTTTCCTTCACTTTCACACATGTCCACGCCCCTGTTGCTTTGTTTTGGTGCTGGGGACTGAACCCAGGGGTGTTCTACACTGAGCTACATCTCCAGCCTTAAAATCATTTTTTCTTTCTTTTTCTTTTTTTTAAATTTTGAGGCAGGGCCGCACTAAGTTGGCTCAGCCTCCAAGTGGCTGGCACTCCGGACCATGCCAGCTGCATGCCTGCTTTAGCCATTTTCTTCTGAAATGTGCTGCTTCTCTTCACCTCTTCCTTGTCCCCTTGGGCCCACACCATTTTGTCCCCTTCTTCCTCTTGGATTGGCAAGCTCTCGCTCTTCCTGGGCCCCTTCTCATCCTGAAATGGTCCCGGCACTTACAGAGGCACAGCTGGGTGTTAACCGGCTCCACTCATGTCTGGCTCATTCCACAGCTGTGGAACGTCACTCTTTGTTTGCCCAATCCTGCCTTTAGTGGCCCATAATTCAGCGTTTATATCCCATTTCAATAGATGCAAGCACAGTGGTCCCAGGGGCCCCAGATTTATCGTGATGGAATCCTGAATCTTTGAAAGTAAATCTCTCCCTAACAAGGGGTAGGACACTCTGAGACTATCAGGAACGCGCGAGAAGACAACATCCTGTCCCACTTACAGCTTAGTGGCAGAGTCGAGTTTCTAATGACAGGACCTCCAGACACTCCTTCCACCATCATAGTTTTAGAGGAGTGGGGTCCATGGACAGAGGCAAATACAGAAAGGCTAATGCCAGTGTCCAAGAGGAAACTGACCTTTTGGCTCCCTATGGGAAGCATACCCAGGGCTCATGCATGGTGATAGGAGTCATGGGAGCCATTGAAGCCAACGCAGGTCCATCAGGCCTGTGGGGGAACTCTGGACCCAAGGGTCTGTGCCTCTGGGGACATCTATTTCTCCAGTGATCGCCTTAACAGATAGCATAGGGCCTTGGTGGTGGTTGCTTGGCAGTGGGCATTCCCACAGGTGGTGTCCCTTTTTCACAATGGACATAAGTCTTTTTTAGGCTTGGGGTCCATTCCATTTCTCTCCTTTATTATCCTGGAAGGTTGCTCCTTGCAGGGCCATAATCAGTACCTCAGCTTTTTCCAGTCTCTGTGTTCCCTTTCTTTCCTCTCCTCCTGATCTTTGTTATAAAAGATGGAGGTTGCAAGCTGGAGGATGTTATCTAAAGACTGATTAGGGCCATATTCCAATTTTGTAACTTCCTCTGAACATCTGGGGCCAGCTGAGTGATAAATTTATACTTTAAAATTATGCAGCCCTCTATGGACTCAGGGTCCATAGCTGCGTTTTCCCAGTGCCTCCCTGAGTTTCTCTAGAAAGATGGTAGGATTTTCCTGAGTCTGTGTATCAGTTAACACACAACTTTATATCTCAAACATGAATCAAACAAAAGCTTAGAGAGCTCCTTTTTGTAGAAAAGGTAGCAAAGTGTTTTTTTTATTTATTTTTTGTTAGCAAAGTGTTTTTATTGCTAATGTTTAAATGAATTAGGCTCTCCTTATCACTTTCCAAAAGTACAGTTAAATTTCCATCCCAGTGTAAAGAGTCAGGTTATTCTTAACCAATTACAAAACATTAAATGACATAAATAAATCTCTAATTAAAGCTGTTGTTTCCAAATAAATCTGAAGGACACTATTGTTACAAACAAATTTAGTTTGGAAACACCAGCTTGGTAAAATGTTCTCCTAAGCTTATTTACTTGGAGGGCAGGAATGCATTTATATGTAAAGAAGCCAGTAATAGCCTTATAATTACATTGATATCCTTATATTAACCAAATTGAACTTCTAAAGAAAAAGTTAGAGGTCATAGTGTACAATAACAATAATCACATGGTTTACAACCCAGTACTGACAAAGATCAAAGGATAGCCTTAAATTTTTCTTAAGTTTAGGAAACTAAAAATGTTAATGATGAGAAATAGATTTAGTTAAGGCAAACAGATGTAAGCCAGATTTTAAGTGGCAGTGGCCCTGGGCTGAAGCAGTGGCTCAGAGGTTGGAGCGCTTACCTGCCATGTACAAGGACCAAGGTTCAAACCCCAGCACCACATACACAACTAAGTGCTGGAGAAACAAAGGCCAGATGGAAAATAAATAAAGTTGATTTTCTCCCTCTCTCTCTCTTTCTCTCTCTCCCTCCCTCCCTCTCTCAACTAACTAACTAAATAAATAAATGGCAGTGGCCCTTTTATATTAAGTACAGTGTGTAAAAGAGAGCACTTATTGGTTGCTTGCCTGGCACCCTACATCAATTTTTGTCTCACAGATTTACATAACACTTAAACAAGGCTCAGATAAATATCTAGTTCTTTTTCTTTCTTTCTTTCTTTTTTTTTTTAAGAGCGAGAGGGACAGTGAGAGAGAGAGAGAGGGAGAATCGATTTTACTTAGTTTTTCAAGTGGCTTTTGTTGCTCTGACACTTTGTTGTCTATGTGGTGCTGAGGTTCAAACCTGCGTCCTCATGCATGCCAGGCAAGCGCCACAATCACTGAGCCACCGCTCCAGCCCCCAAATCTAGTTCTGAAATGTAGTTCTAGTTACACCATATCAAGGTGTCAACTATATTATAATAATGTAAAACAGGTACAGACCCTATTAAACTAGTTTCCCTGTGTAATAAAACCTAACACCAGGAATTAACTTGATAGATAGGAACAGATCAATGTTTTAAGGAGCCCTTATTGCTTCAGCACATACAGAAATAGATTTCGGTTTTATAGTAGTACATTAATATTTGACCTTAGAGGGAAAAAAAACCTTAAATAACTTTAATTCATTGTGTTAATTATACATAATTTAATTATAAACAAGTTTTAAGGTTTGTCCTTCACGAATTTTGTGTAAGTTAGACACTCTAGCTTATTTATTTTCTCATCTAGAAATATTTTTTTTAATTTCTACACCTAAGTATATTTTATACCTGTAACTAACTTTCTTATATTTTTCTTTACCAATTGCTGATCCCCCCCTTTTTAAAGATCTACATTTTGAATCAATCTCTATAAAATTTCTGAATTTTTAAAATTACTCCTCTTAATAAGATTAGTACTTCATACTATTTACAATGCTTTAACTGAAACGCGCCTGGAAACTTTTGCAGTCTTTTTATATTGAATTATACCTGTTAGAATTTTAATTTAGTAACCTTGTTTTTAATGAAGACTCAGAAATCAAGTAATTGGATACCATTTTTAAGTAACCAGTTTGTAAAAGCGCTCTTAATAAACCCAAATATATCACCTTATAGAATCTAAAAAGACAAGAGTATTCGAAATTACTTAGCAGTTGATGTTCTAGCATTTTGACTTTGTAAATTAATCAGATGTCTCCTGTAACAAATACAGATATGACTATTAATCCTATTTATGTTAGATTGAATTTACTCATTTTTAATTGTTAACTTTAGGTTACTCATGCAACCAGGATACCAGACAAATATAAGCCATCTTTTTCTGCTGGACAAAAATCCTAGAATGACTTGTTACACTTCAAACATTTATAGGAATCAACACTCTATTGATTGACCATTTTGAAAAACATGTGGACTAGTAATTTTAAACATGTCTTTACTCTTATGTTTAACCAATTTAAATTGAACCTATTTGTAAATGTTTAAGTCACAGGAACTATAAGTCGTTTGGATCCATTTTCCTTTTTTGTAGATTTAATTTACAAGTGCTCATTTATAAGCTAATTAGGTAGCTTGTTGACACAACATGCAACACACTTGTCACAAACAGGCAACACAAGTGTATGCATGTAAATAAAAACCATCAGGAAACAAAGATTTTAGAGCTTTTTCTTGAATACTGGACCTCTGAATAAAGACAGCAGCAAGAATAGAGGTCAAAAAGAACTCCTATAATTAGGTAAAACATGACTGATTAAAAAAAGTATGTTTATATAACCTTAGGCATGTAAGATGAAAGGTGAATTCACCTTAAAAACTATGAGTTAAAAAAAAGCCCACAGAAGTTCTGAAAATGAAATGGCCATGTTTATTTCAGTGAAGGAGCACGTAAACGTCTTTAGCAGATCAGAGTGCACTTTCAGGTTAGATTAAGGTTAGTCCAGATAGTTAAAGAAGGCGGGAGTCTGCGAGGGTCTCAGGAAAGAGTTCTCAAGGGAAAGAAGACTTGTACATATGGTAACTCTCATTTTTCTTCCTCATGCCCTACTGGGGTGAAGAGGGAACCACAGGAATTAGGGCTCCCCCAATGTTCCTGGGTCCCTCAATCAAGCCCCTTTTTTGGACCAAGGCCTGTACTGTCCCAAGGCAGAATGTAGACCGATCCCCTCCTGTTGTCTAGCATGAGGGAGGGACTTACAGAGAAAGCAGAATCTCAGGGTACAAGAAAAACATAAGCAGTCCTTCAGGCCTTGCAGCCGCTTGGCTTTGACAGCGTCACCTTTGTTTTTACCCCTCTGGTCTCAAAACTGATTGAGGTGATTTAGGTGCTTACTCACGTAGCTCGTCAGTGGGGAAAGCTGCCATTTTTAGCATAGGAAGCAAAAACTCATACATAGCCCCCCCCCCTTTTTTTTAAAGAGAGGGAGAGAGAGATAATCAATTTAATTTACTTTTTCATCTGGCTTTAGGTTCTCTGACACCCAGCTGTGCATGTGGTGCTGGGGTCCGAACACGGGTCCTCCTCTTCCCAGCAAGCACTCCAGCTGCTGAGCCAATGCTCCAGCCCACACAGGACACTTTGACCATATTTTCTACCCCCTCCTTTTTTTTTTTTTTAAAGAGAGAGTGGGACAGTGAGAGAAAATGAGAGAGAGAGAATCAATTTTATTTAGTTTTTCATGTGGCTTTCATTGCTCTGATATTTCATTGTGTAAGTGATCTGGGGTACAAACCCATGTCCTTGTGCACGCCAGGCAAGTGCCATACCCACCAAGCCACCATTCCAGCCCTCTTTCTTCCTTTTATAAAGGTGTGGTATTAGAGTTTGTTTTTCTCTGGGGACTACTCTTCATTTTCCCTGTTGGTACAGAAAATTATCAGGCATTTCCTTCCCCTTTTTAAACAAACTAAGCTGTAAATGATCTTAAAGTTTATTTATTTTTTCTGACTGCCAAGAAAATGATGCACTTTTCTTGGGCATTTGTGGGTTATGCAGGCTAGTGGTGGACCTGGCATAACTGCTGAGAAAGAAGTTCCCACCTGAAAAACAGAAAGAGCAGAGCTCAGGCGCCTGCCTGCGCCACATACTGTCTTTTTACCTTACGGGGACGTCCTTTTCTGGGGGCTTCTGATGGTCAGCAGTCCCATCTCTACTTTCCTTATACCCTGCTAGATTTATTGCTGCCTTACCAGAGAGGATGCAAAGGCCGGTGTTTGCCACATGCCAAAGACCCAAGGGAATCCAGACTTAGTGGCCATTTACTGGTATCCTCTTGGCCACTGTAACACCAGGCCCTGCAGCAGGAAAGCAGCCTACAATTGACTCTTCCTGCTCTTGGTGGTCAGCAGTTCTGCCTTTCCTTCATGACCTCGGGCTGGGGCCTCCCTCAGCATGGAGGGTGCTGACTTCTTGATGATTATGTAATCTAAGAGGATATTTGCCTTACACATTTCCTTGACCTTTTGAGTTCTTAAACTTACAGGACCATGATCTCATATTGTTCCTCAATTTCAAGTGGGAGGCAAGCCTGTTAGTGCTCTGGGTGATATTCCTACTGGAGAAAGTAAGCAATTGGACTTCCTGAACTAGGAGAGATGAGAGGTGGTTTACCCTGGGATAGAACTTTTTGATTTTTTCCTGCTAGATGAGGAAGTTACAGAAGAAAAGGTGTCTTGTGAGAGTCTAGAGAAGTAAGTCTAATTTTAAAGTTAGGGGAGCTCTATCTTTTCATTTTCTATTTAAGAGGTGGATACCAGGGACAGACTTAGAGAGTAGAAGCATTTCTGAAGAGGGAGAGACTGCTCAACTCATGCTCTGGGGATTAATGGGTCACCTTTTTTCCAAAGATCTTAGATCAGAACAAGACTTTGTCTCAAGATCCGAGATTCATCGGGTGAGGGTGCCCTCCACCATTGGGCCAAGAGAGTCAGAAATAAAGAGAGACAGATAGTGGTTGATGGGTACCCCTGAGGACTGTCGGGGCCAGACTTGGACATGAGACCTTCTTGCAGCACTGGAGAGTTGCCCCAGTCAGCCGCCTTCAGTTGTCTCAAGCCTTCCTCTGTCCCACGTGCCAACTTTCTCCCACAGAAAGGAAACTGGAGCAAGTCAGGACCAACATTCCCAACATCTGGGCTAAGGCAGATCAGTCCTGCAGAAAGCCTGTCACGTGAGTCTTAAGATCAGCAGCCATGACAGCTGACTGTCAGGTGCCCAGTGTTTAAAGAGAGTTCACGCACTAAGAAAAAAGCAGTTATCTTCCTACAAGTTTGCAAAGTCCAAGTTTGTGAACAGAGGGGACTTAGGCCCTTCCTTATGACCCATTCTATGTAAAATATCCTTTTCTCAACTGCTACAGTCTGATCGGCAAGGGAAGGGGGTGCTCAGGAGGAACGAGCATTGGAGGAAGAGTGCGTTTGGCTCTTTCAGAGGTGCATGCTACTGGGAGTTCACTCAGTACCCCCAGATAGATTGGCTACTTGTAGGATACCCCAAGGGCTGTTGGGAGGGGAGGTCCAGGGAGAAGCCTTTGAGATCCACTGGGGAGTGGCCTCAGCCCCAATCTCTCAATTGCTCACTCCCTGTGATCAACTCTTCTCATCCAAAGTTGACCAGGATCGGGGCAACTGACGACTAACTCCAGACGTGCTCCAGTCTGGGATAGAAAGGTTGGAAATGACCACGGAGGCTGACATGTCTGGCCTGGAGGCAGGGGATCAGGAATTACGAAAGGATGGGAATCTGTCACCCAGGACTTATGACTGGCAGTTAAGCTAATTGCATTTAAGTGACCGATGGATGCCCAGTTTGTTGTCCTCAGGAAAGAAAGACACAGAACGGCGCAAGAGGCAGAGTGCTTACTTCAGTGGCAATCTTATCCATATCCCGAGGCAAGTGGAACAGTTTATTTAAGAAAGGATTGAAAGAAAGTCTTTCTCTAGGAGAAGGGAGTCTTGGACCTGAGAACTCAAAGAGGGGGGTCACGCCTGTCTTTCTTAGTCTCTCAAGAGTCTCCCTCTTCGGTTAATCATGGCCTTCCCTCCCCCATGCCTGGGAGCAGGGCTCAGAAGCTCTGGTCTGATCTAGTCCTTCGTCCTGGGCTGCTGCACCTTTATCAGCAGAGGAGCTGCCTGTGTCCGGAACACCTTGGTCAGCAGAGGGCTTTGTTAGCATCGGGGTTGTAACAGCGGATGCTCTTTGCCCTCTGAGAAAAAAATGACCGTCAGCCAATTTCCTCCTCACCATCCCCCATCACTCTGCCTACACTGACTGACTAACTTTTCTCCCTGCCTCATAAGAATGTCTGAGCAGCAGGACCAGGAGTGCTGGAGTGCCTGAAGGTTGGAGCACCATGTTGTCCCCAGGCTGCTCAGCACGATAGAGAAATAAATTGATTTCTTGTATAAGACACTGCTATCAGATTAAAAGAAGACACTGCTATTTTTGCCTTTGACAATGCAACTGACATGAAACCCAATTAATTCATAGAGAAACCTGTTGTTGACTAATTGTGTGTGGTTGCCTAGGCTGGCCTTGAACTTGTGATCCTCCTGCCTACCCTCCCAAGCCACTGAGATTACAGACGTGCACCACCATGCCCAGCTGACAGTGTCATTATAGATGACCGCTAACATGGCCAGGTAAGACACATTGATCACTCATGAAGTCATTTCAGATAAAATTAAACTTAAAGTAAATTCTATTTTTAGAAATTGCTTTCTAATAGAATTAATCTACTTAGTTTTCAGCTCTGTAAAGATCACACTGCAGTTTCTTGTGTTGAAATTTCGGTCTAGCTTCTTGCCTCCTTCTGCAGAAGAGCAGCAGATGAGTCAGGACGTATTTTAAAGGTAACGGTGGATGGTAAGTTTTGGTGGCATACTGGACGTGGGCACTTGGAGGTTGGAGAGTGTTGGTTAGCTCCTGGCTGCTATGACAAAGCACCTGAGAAAAAGAACTTCAAGGAGGAAAGGTTTTCTGTTTGTTGTTTTGTTTGTTTGTTTGTTTGGTTTATTTGTTTTGTGGCTCACAGTTGTTCCAGAGGTTTCCATCCATGTTGGCCTCTGATGAGGCAGAGCCTTATGGTAGACAGGGCCGGGGAGCCGAGTTGCTCATCTGGGGGGTGGGCCGGAACGGATAGGGTAGGATACAGATAGTTCTAAATTGAGATTTATATTAGAAATTGTCCAAAGCCTTCAATTCTCATGGTGCACCAGGCTCATTCATATGTGTTTCCAACATCTACTTTGGTGCTTGGCATAGAATGGCAAAAGCAGATGAAAAACTTCTATACATCAGACTCTTCCATAGTGAAATGGTGAACTAGAAGATGCAGGGTTATTGCATTCAAAAGTTCAAATGACCATTATCTTCTCCTTGCAATTCCATACTTACATCTACCTGCCCAGATCATCAATTGCGTGGGAAGAGAGAGTGAACTTTTTTATTTTTTCATAGTGAGGATTGAACCCAGGGACAATGTACCATGGAGCTATATCCCCAGCCCTTTTTGTTTTCTTTATTTTTGAGACAGTGTCTCCCTAAATTGCTGAGGGTCTCTCTAAATTGCTGAGGCTGGCTTCGAACTTGTGATCCCCTGCCTCAGCTTCCTGAGTTGCTGGGACTCGAGGTGTGTGCCATCATGCTCAGCTATTTCGCTATTTTTATAATCTATGAATTATACAACAGACACGTAGACCACATTTTGAAAGCAAACATCAGAAATCATGATGTGAAATGTCAAAGTATAATTATTGAGCAGAATATTTTATTCTATTTTGTTTTTGGCATTTGACTATTTTGAAGGTAATTTAAAAAATAAAGTTAAAGACAATCTGAGAAAAAAATTGCATGGAATATTCTCATTAAATAAGAATCATGATTAAATCAAAATAAGGAAATAAGCTCTTCTGTAACTCTGGAAATAATGTTTCTGTTCTTCCCCATAAGTCAGTTTTGATCTTCAAACCACTGCTTTTTTTAAAGCAAGAGAGGGAAAGTGAGAGAGAGAGAGAGAAAAGAGAGAATCAATTTTATTTAGTTTTTCATTGCTCCAACACTTCGTTTTATACATGGGCTGGGGTTTGCACTCAAGTCCTTGCGCACGCTAGGCAAGAGCCATAATCACTGAGCCATCGGATGATGCAGGCTAGAGCAGTGGCTCAGCAGTTAGAGCACTTGCCTGGCATGCCCAAGGACCTGGGTTCAAACCCCAGCACCACATACACAACTAAAGTGTCAGAGAAATAAAAACCAGATGAAAAAAAAAATAAAATTGATTCTCTCACTCTTTCTCTAAAAATGGAAAAAAAGAAGATAGGTTGCTAGAAATTCAATGGGATTTGGTGTTCTTTCCTCTGCAAGCACAGTGAATCCCTGTAAAGATAGGCACAAACCTGTGACCCAGGTAGGCTCAAGCTGGCCAACCCTGGAGATGCACCTTCTGTTTGTATGACTTTTCTGCATTCATCTTCTTTTCTATTATCTCTCAACATTGTCAGCCTGTACTCAGTGAGGACTGTTCTTCCAGCATCTGCTCTGTCCCATGATACTAGCCCGCACCAAAGCTGTTGGTTCCTAAGAGCTCTGCACCCACCACCAACTCCTAGAATATTTCAAATAGGAATTGTTCCATAAAACTTGAGATACAGAAAAATAAGAAAACAACTTGAGACGTAGTCTCCATACATGTAAATTGTCCGTTCTCGCTCCAGTCCTGGAAACCTACCTCACCACCAGCTCCTGACATTGCTATTCTGCATCTGACTGTCAGAAATAACAAAGGTACAGGCCTCTGAGTTTGGCCGCAGAATTCCAAGTTTGCCCACTACTCTTTCCTCTTGAACACAAAAAAGCTACTGCACTCCTCAGTAGATGTGAAGGGTTAACAAATTGGTAAAGAGGGCTGGATCAGTGGCTTGGTGGTTGCCCACCAGACTGGCAGAAGGTTCAAACCCCAGCACCACATACACAACAAAGTGTTGGAACAATGAAGACCACATGAAGGACTAGATAAAATTAATTCTTTCTCTCTCACTGCCCCTCTAAGAAAAAGGAAAAACAAACAGATTGGTAAAGAATGTTGAAAAAATGGACCAGAATAGTTTATTTTTGACTCCAAATCTGAAAACCACCCTCCCTAATACTGTGCTGGAGTGCTGGTAGCTAAAGGGGGTAGGGAGAGGGAAAAACCCAAATGATGAGGTCTTCTGAGAAGAAATAAGCTGAGGAGGTGACAAATTACTGCTGGATTTCTTTTCATAGATGTCTCTGCTACAGATTCATGGAAGTTGAGTAAGAATGAACAAGACTGTCTTTTTGCAAAATTCCTTTGCTGAGACTTTGTGAGTGCTGGAGGCAGCGGGTGGAAGGCGCTCCCTCACCTTTCCACATGGCCTAGTGCATCCTGTATCCTAGGCTTGTTTGTGACACTGTTGTCATCAGCAGCATTTACACTGCTCTTTTAGAACTGAAAACCATCTCACATCACAATACTGTCTATCTCCTTGACATCCCCTCTGTCAGTTTTCACAGTTCTTGAAAACAAGTAGTATACTTTTTTTTTTTTTTGTTAGATGAATATGGAGTTACAATTGAGGGGGGAAACATTATCAAACATTCAAGAACAAATGAATATATACTTTCAGTTATCCAGGGCTAATGCCATGTCATGAATACCCAGCTTGGGTTCCCCATGTTACTCTTTCCCCCCAGAAGAACCCCTGAGTTGAATGGATATCTCGTGGAGTAGTATACGTTTTAAAAAATCCATAAGCCGGGGCTGGAGCGGTGGCTCAGCGGTTTCGGCGCTTGCCTGGCAAGCACGAGGACCCGGGTTCAAACCCCAGCACCACGTACACAACTGAGTGTTGGAGCAACCAAGGCCATGCGAAAAAACTAAATAAAGTTGTTTCTCTCTTTCTCTGTCTCTCTCACTGTCCCTCTCTCTTTAAAAAAAAAAAAAAAAATCCATAAGCCTCCAGTTTTCAAATCTGAGAATACTGCAATGAACCCGACGCAGGTGCACCGAGATAGGGTTGACATCGTAATCTAGAGCTCACACATATTCTTATATTTTTTAATTTTATTATCATAGATTATATATTAACTTTTTAAAATCCGTGTTCCACATCTGGGACTATGGGAGAAAATGGGTTAAGAATGAAGTAACCACCAAAGGAACAGCCCTGGCAGGCCAATCTTCCTTTGGAAGATTTAGAGTGAGCTCCTGGGATGACGCCAGGCGACGATGCACCCCAAACCTGCCTTTAAAATACCGCGCAGGGCTGGGTGTGGCCTAGTGCCAGCGCGCTAGCCTAGCAAGCGAGGCTGTGCAATCACCAGACTGCAAAACCAAGTGTTCCCAGGGTCCCTCCCTTGGGGTAGAGGAGGAGGACCCTGGTGCGCAGCTTCTCTCCTGGCGCAGGAGAATGCCTGACTTGGACAGCCGAGGAGCCGAGTGACCACCCCTCGGCCCACGCCCCGACCCGGCCGCGACTTCCCTCTGGCCGCTCCCAGAGCGGCGCAGCAGGTGTCGGTCGCCTACTGTCCCGGACCTGGTCCGCCCAGCGCGCCCGGCGGCCCCGCCCTCCAAAGGCATCGCCCAATTGTCTCTCCTTTCATTGGCACGCCCCTCCTCGGCCCCGCCCTCCCTAAGTCCCGCCCATTTGCCCCGCTCCTCGCGGTCCGGTCCTCTCGCTGCCTCGCCCTACCCTGGCCCCGCCTCTCGTGGGTCCGTCCTCCCGCGATCCTGACTCTCGCTGCGACCTTCTCCCTTGGCCACGCATTTCCTGCGACCCCGCCCTCCCCGTACCTCTACTCCAGCCGGCCCCGCCCTCCAAGCAGCCACGCCCACTCCCCACCCTCCCGTGGCCCCCGCCCCGCATCCGACCACGCCCTCCGCAGGCGGTAAACTGCGCCGGTCCTGCGCGCCCATGGTCCTCCGAGCTGCGGTGGCCGCGCTGCCTGTGCTTCTCCGCGCCCCTTGGTCTGCGCGAGTCTCCGCCATGAGCACTGGCACCTTCGCCGTGTCGCAGCCGCTCAACTACCGCGGCGGGGCCCGCGTGGAGCCGGCGGACGCCTCCGGCACCGAGACGGCGTTCGAGCCGGCCACTGGTAACGGGCCGGCGGGCGGAGGGTCACCCCCGGCGCCTTGGCCCGCGGAGCCGGCCTGGCGCAGCCGAGCGCGCCGGGCCCTGCAGCGTTTGCAGCTGTGTGCGAATTCGGGTGGGGAGGGCAGGTGTGCTCGGCTGCGGGGACTGAGCGCGCTGGGGGACTCAGCCTGAGCGGGATCGCCCCGCTGGCCTGCAGCTGGAGGAAACGGCCTCCCTCTGCCTTCGCCCACCGGCTGCTGGAGTTCGTAACGAGTGGCAGGCTTTAAGCAAAGGCCCAGGGTTTCTTGTACAAAGCAACTGTTGAATTAGCATACTTAATTTTTGTTGGTCTGGATAGTTTGGGTTATAATTCTTGGGATATGGGTCATTAATGATTTTTTCGTATCTTTGCCCCGATTAAGGATAAATGAATGAAGTTGGAGTAAGACAGATTTTCTTTGGAGAAAAATCATTCCTTGCTTTTAGTAATGTCCTTTTCTGAAGTTAATGCTTTTTAACCACTTTTGTCCAGTATCAGTAGTATGATATGATTGAGTTAGAAAATAGGGATTTAAAAGTCAGGGCTCATATCTGATGCACTAATTTCTCACAGTTCTGAGTTTGCAAGACCTCTGAGGTTCCCAGACAATAGGACAACGGTTTTTAGGAAGTTAATGAACTCAGCTTTAAAGGACAGGGATTTTCAGCCCAAATCTGTGATTAGTTTTCCACAGAGACATCTCTTTCAGTAATTCTGTGATGTGGTCAAGTACTTTTTTTCTGGAGAGAGTTGTACAACTTTTATCAAACTCTAAAGGGGCCATTGACCACAAAAATATAGTTAAGAACTGCTTATAAAGTGGCCACTAAATCAAACCATACTTCAATACAGGAAAGAGATCCCTAAGTACATGTTAATACACAAATTGTTAAAAATATGTTGCAACAATTTGAGATAAAGCTGACTTTCCCCTCTCCCTAGGCCGAGTAATAGCAACTTTCACATGTTCAGGAGAAAAGGAAGTAGATTTGGCTGTTCAGAATGCAAAGGCTGCCTTTAAAATATGGAGTAGGAAGTCTGGCTTGGAGCGCTGCCGGGTCCTTTTGGAGGCTGCCAGGATAATAAGGGTGTGTATTAATATATTCCTTTCCAGAAGGCTCCTATCATGTTGCTCTGAGGTCCTTTGTAGTTAGATTGTAGAACATTAGGTTCTAACTTTTTTTTTGGTGCTGGGGATTGAACTTTGAGTCTCGCACATTTGGCAAGCACACTGCCACTGAGCTACAGCCCCATCCCCAGGTTATAACATTTATTGAAGTGGAAAAACCACTGCCACATTATCTCATTGGTGTGCAGAACAAGTTTTCATTCAGTAATTCCCCACCAGACCTTGGCTTTTGTCATCTCCCTTGGCAGTTTTTTTTCTTCTGTATTTGTTTTGAATAAAGCTACTTTATGTAGTTTGTCTCTCTTCTTAAAATGCATGTTTGTGGGGCTGGAGTAGTGGCTCAGTGGTTACGGTGCTTGCCCAGTATGCACAAGTACATGAGTTCAAACCCCAGCACCACGCACACAACGAAGTCTCAGAGCAAGGAAAGCCACATGAAAAACTAAATAAAAATTCTCTCTCTTTTTTACTATCTTTCTCCCTCTCAAAAAAAATCTTTAAAATGCATGTTTGTGCATTTGTTCCTGTTTAATAATTTTAATACTTAAGTTTATGTTTCTTTTTTTTAAAGAGAGACAAACAGAGAGCAATAGAATCAATTTTGTTTAGTTTTTCATGTGGCTTTCGTTACTCCAACACTTTGTTGTATATGTGGTGCTGGGGTTTGAACCTGTGTCCTTGCACATGCCAGGTAAGCGCCTCAACCTCTGAGCCACCACTCCAGCCCCATCTTCCACTTAGTTTTAATGTGGTGATAGGAATTGAACCCTGGTCCTTGTGGATGCCAGGCAAGCACGCTACCACTGAGCCACCTCTCCAGCCCATTCACATTGGTTTTCTGCTTTAATTGCCTGGGGAGATTTCATACATTCATGGTTGCTCCCCTTAAAAAAAATAAAAGAAAAAAACTATAAAACTTCTCAGAGTCTTAAAAATGAAAACTGATAGGTACTCATTAAAGAAAGTTACGAATTCAGGAGATATTGAAATGTGAATCGTGGATAGCTGAGTGATGGGACTGTGGTGGTTTTTTTTCCTTTTTTTTTTTTGATACTGTAGATTGAACTGAGAAGTTCTGTGTCACTTAACCAAATCCCCAGCCCTTTTTAATTTTATAAGACAGAGTCTCACTAAGTTGCCTTGAACTTTTGATCTTCCTGCCTTAGTCCCCCTAAATAGTTGGAATTACAGATGTGTGTGACCATGCCTACCTTACTGGGGTGATTTTTTTGGTCTAAATTTGTTTGTTTTTGGTACTGGAGATTAAACCAGGGGTGCTTAACTACTGAGCCACATCCCCAGCCCTTTGTATTTTGAGACAGGATCTCACTAAGTTGCTTAGGACCTTGCTAAACTTCTGAGGATGGCTTTGAACTTACAATCTGTCCGCCTCAGCCTTCTGAGTCACTGGGATTACAGGTGTGCACCACCATACCTGCTGTGTTTTGTCTTTTTTTTTTTTCCCACATTTATTAGAAGTATATTGCGATACATGTGTTTTGTCTTAATAATTGGAATTAAAATGATTTTTATGAGTCCTAAGTAATATCTCATGTTTTTTGCTCTGAAATCTACTCCGATAATACTTTCCCTTTTTGCATATTTCACTAAAGGCTGTTCTGTCTTCTCATATATGCTCAAACACACACAGTATTTGTGAATACACATATAGACATACCATTCATTTTTCAGGAAGTTCTTGTTCTGACTGATCTTGTGTGAGATTGTGGACTTCAGTGTCTTGCTTAATTAGCTGGAAAGGAAGAACAAGACTATTGAGCAGGGAGCATTTCTGTTTCTTCCAAATGCCATGTGACCATTTTATTCAGTTAAAGTGCAGGCTGTTTTAGTTTTAGAAACTGAACAGCATATTTTCTGTGTGAGCCCTGAGTGTGTCAAGATGTACCGCGTGTCTTACAGTTAGTCTTGTGTTCTGTCCCTAGGAGCGGAAGGATGACATCGCCACTGTGGAGACCATCAACAACGGCAAGTCCATCTTCGAGGCCCGCTTGGACGTTGACACTAGCTGGCAGTGCCTGGAG
The DNA here is from genome assembly GCA_004027875.1 of Aplodontia rufa. NCBI lineage: Eukaryota > Metazoa > Chordata > Mammalia > Rodentia > Aplodontiidae > Aplodontia > Aplodontia rufa. The sequence continues at coordinate 31,206 of PVKS010002300.1, forward strand.
TACTTTGCGGGCTTGGCTGGATCCCTGGCTGGTAAGCCCCCACCTGGCCTTCTGCCACCCGCAGACAGGGCGGAAGAGCAGAGCCTGGGGTGAAGGGCAAAGGTTCTGAGTTAGGATGGGCCTGGACTGAGGCCCTGGGATCACAGTATTCTCTTGGCTGGTGAGGGCTTACTATATCTTTCCTTATCAAAGCTAGAGCTATAATCCCAACCGTCTCGGGTTGTCTTACTGATTAAGTGCAATACCGCATGTAAAGCACCTAGCATGGTGTGCCGGAACTTTAGACTGTGTGGCTGCAGGGGTGCCAGGGATTGAACCAGGGGCTCTTAACAACTAAGCCACATCCCCAGCCCTTTGTATGTGTTATTTTGAGACAGGATCTTGCTAAGTTGCTGAGGCTGACCAGGAACTTGCAGTCCTCCTGCCTCAGCCTCACAGGTTGCTGGAATTATAGGCATGTGCCACTGTGCCCAGCTGAAAAAATCAGTTTTTGCAAGAGTTACCATGTCATAATTACCAGTGTCACCTGTTTAACAAAAGACCCTTCGACAGTTTGTGAAGTTGGCAACAATTCCTATTGGACGGTTAGTAAGGCCCACCTGAGTGTGGAGCGCCAGCAGTCTGAGGTTTTTGGGTCCTCAGACTTGTCCCTGCTCCGAAGGCTTCCCCACATTGCCATTTGATTTCATCTAAGTTATCCAGGAAAAGAATTTTTAGAGAACGCAGTAAGTAGGATGAATGTGTGTTTGAAGGATAGGTTCTCAGGGCAGAGGGTGGCAACTTAGTGAGTCCCTGTCTCAAAATAAAATTTAGAAAAGGGATTGGGGCTGTAGCTCAGTGGTAGAGCTCTTGCCTGGTAGGTTTCCTTCCCAGTACTGCCAAAAAGAACACAGAAAAGATGGGAGCCGGTGTCTTGGAGCAGTGGGGAGGCTGGCCTGCAGGGTGCGGGGTGGAGGGGCGCTTGGGCTGCTGTTGGTGGTGCTCAGAAGCATGGCCTGTATTCTTCTCCATCCTCGATGTCCCTCTTAGGTGAACATGTGCAGCTCCCTGGAGGGTCCTTTGGTTATACCAGAAGAGAACCACTGGGCGTGTGTGTGGGCATAGGAGCGTGGAACTACCCCTTTCAGATCGCATGTTGGAAGTCTGCTCCAGCTTTGGCCTGCGGTAAGGATTGTTCCTCCACTGTGGGTGTCCTTCTCCCTGTCACCTCTCCATCACACTGGCTTCAGAGTAGAGTGGCCTCAGGATGTGGTCCCTGCCTGCCCTGCCCTGCCATGCCCCCGGGAGCTGTGGTTCAGCTGCACACCAGATCATGTCTAGATGCTCCCACTTCTTATTTGCCCAGTTAATTTTTGTACACAGAGAGAAAGAAACCTGATTTTCCTCTGGTCAGTCTATTTAGATTTGTCCCTTCTGGATAAGAATTTTAGCATGTGGGAATGTGATTTGGTTTGGGAGCAGAAGGATCTTTGAGAGAAATGGCAGGAAGTTCCTGTGATGTGAGAGGAGGGTTGGTTGAGTGACCGAAACAGGCAGCTTCCTCGTACCATGTAGAGAAGAGCCTGCGGGGAAAACCCAGTGTTGGGAAGCGCTCGTATGAGGGCGCTAGGTGAAGGGCTGCTCACATCCTGTCCCCATGGCGTGCTTTTGTGTTCCTGCTTTGAGAGACACTGTGCTAGGGGAGCGTGTTGGAACCAGGTCAGCAGCTGTGGGAACTGTCATGTGGACTGCGCAGGTCTTCAGGTCAGCTGTTATAGAATGGGCTGATTGTACCTGCCTGGGTGCCACTGCATGTCTGACGTGGCTGGCCTTGCTGTGCAGGCACAAGGTGGGCTGTTGGGGACTGGGCGAGTGTGCTTTTGGGTCTGTTTAGTGATACAGGCCAGACTGAAGGCACAGGTGTGTCTGTCACTGATAACACTTGTGGCCTGAGATTTGGAAGCAGTGGGGGTTGTTCTGGTTTTGTAGAGGACTGCAGTGAGTCTCTGTGCCTTGGGTTCCTGCAGGTAACGCCATGGTCTTTAAACCTTCTCCCTTCACGCCTGTTTCTGCCTTGCTCCTGGCTGAAATCTACACCGAGGCCGGCATGCCTCCTGGGCTCTTCAATGTGGTGCAGGGAGGGGCTGCCACCGGCCAGTTTCTGTGTCAGCACAGCGACGTGGCCAAGGTCTCCTTCACGGGAAGTGTGCCCACTGGTGTCAAGGTGAGCTGGAGCCATCCTGTTAACACCTGATTTCTGGAGCCCAGCGTGTGTGGGGTTTCTCTGCTTTTTACCTAACTCGACCCCAGGGGACAGGAGGTTCTGCTGGGCTGAACTGTGGAGTTTCGTGTAGCAGGGAGGGGAGGGGCTTGCGTGGGGTCCTGGTAAGGCAGGTGGGTGACTGTCCCAGGCTGCTGGTGCCGAGGCAGCGTGTCTGCACATGAAGGCTTGGTGGCCACGCAGGGCGTTTTCCCTGCGGGCGTCACATTGGTTTTTGTTGTTGTTGTGACCCGTTTATGTTCTAAGCTCTGCCAGCCCTAAACACAACAGTGTAACACTGCATTCTGACTGAGAGTCCAGGTGAGCTCTCCACAGAACTTCAGCGCAGCTTTGTGAATTCAGTTTTCTGGAACCCAGGTTGCTCTACCACTGAGCCTTTTTTATGGTTTTGAGACAGGGTCTCACTGAGTTGCATAGGGCATTGGTGAGTTGCTGAGGCTGGCCTTGAACTTGTGATCCTCCTGCTTTAGCCTCCCAAGTGACTGGGATTACAGGTGTGTAACACATACCTGGCCCTGAAAGAATATTCTAAGTAGTCCAGGGCATGGGGAGAATGAGGCTGCAGGTTGTGCAGTCCAGGACGACTTTGGTGGTTTGGCTTTACGGATGTAGCATGCAGTCTAACGCTTTGTCCTTGTTCCTAAGATCATGGAGCTGTCTGCTAAAGGGATCAAACCTGTGACCCTGGAGCTTGGGGGCAAATCTCCACTCATCATCTTCTCAGACTGCGACTTGGAGAACGCCGTGAAGGGGGCCCTGATGGCCAACTTTCTCACCCAAGGCCAGGTGCGTACCCGTCCCTGAGAGGCTCGGAGCCCCATCCTGTGCACGTCGTACAGCTGGTTGTGAAGTGCTTTCAGCTGATAGTTCCTGCTCAACCTCGCCGCTCCCTCAGCACGCTTCCTTGCTGGTTCCCTGCGTCTGCGCCCGTGTAGGTGCTCAGTTTCTCTGGACTGCTTGATTGGAAGTTGTGGGCACAGGCCCCTAGCCTCCATGTACTTTGGTGTCCTAGGAACAAGTGTGTTCTTTTACACGAGCACAGCAATGTAGTAAAGTCAGATTGGCATTTATAGGCAGCATTAATTGCAGTTCTTGTGGAAAGTTTGCTGTTCGTTTGGTTAATGTCCTCTAGCAAAAGAAAACAAAAACTGTTTCTCGTTGAAGACGCAGTTGGAGGTGACGCACGACCTGAGGTTGCCTTGCTTTTCTTTTTCTCATTCCAGATCACTGTCACTTTCTAAGATTGTACAGAACAGTGGGATCCCTCTGTGTGACGTCCCGGCCCCTGTCACCTTGTCTGCATCTCCTTCTGGGAGTAGCTGCTCAGGGCTGGGCGCAACTTTCCTGGTAGAGGGTCCTCCTTTGGGCCTGTGTGCTGTTTCTTGTAGATCAGGCTCATGTTGTGCCAGTGTGGCAGATGTGGGGCAGACGTGATGGGATGGGCCTGGACTGCGAGTGCAGGGCAGGTGCTGGCTGCACAGCCTCCGCCTGGTCTCTGGTAGGGATCGAGCACCTCCCGGGAGATGCTTTGCGGCCGCCCAGGGACGAGTGGGGATCTCCCCATTGCGTCCCTCCTCTTCCTCCGTCAGCTCACCTCCCACGAGGAGGACCTTGCCCTCTCTGTTTTCATCCCTTTTCATATATTTTTGCTTTATCCCATGGTCATGCCGGTTACTGCCTTTATTTCAAGGCTTAGGTCATTGCAGGTTCGGCCGGTGGGAGTGCTCTGGCTGCCCCACGAGCTTTTTTTTTTTTTTCAAAGAGAGAGGGACAGTGAGAGAGATGGAGAAAGAGAGAAACAACTTTATTTAGTTTTTCACATGGCCTTAGTTGCTCCAACACTTGTGTACATGGTGCTGGGGTTTGAACCCAGGTCCTCGTGCTTGCAGGCAAGCACTGAAACTGCTGAGCCACCGCTCCAGCCCCTCACACGAGCTCTTTTGGATGTGCCCCAAGTAGTGGGGCAGCGAGGTGGCAGCACGGTTGTGTTGTGGTGGGGGAGCCTTGGCGCCGCCTCCTTGGCGGCCTGCTGACTTCATTCTGGCGGGTGCAGGGCTGCGTGCACCATCTTCTCGACGGTGGCTGTCCTCACAGGCATGCGGTGAAGTCACGCGGCCGTTTTGATGTGTTTGCCCTGATGGCTGGGGCTGCTGGGCGCCTGCAGTCAGTTTCGTGGCTGGAGTGCTGTCGAGGTCCTCTGCTCACTTTTTAATCAGCTCTGCTGGTGGTGCTGGCTGCTGGCTGCTGGGTGCTGTGAGGTCCTGTGTACTGTGACTTTTCTTTCATTGGTAACGTGGAGGTTGCTGTTTGAACCGTTCTCAGGTGCTTGGTGGCATTGGGTAAGTGTGTTGTGTGCAATTGTCACGTTACCCACCCATCCCCAGGGTTTGTTCTCTGAAACTGCCCTCACCTAGTAGCAGCTCCCATTCCTCCCGACCCTTCCTCTGGCAACCCCTGTTCTGTGACCTCACTGTGCCAGGTCACTTCCAAGGGGAACCGGGCAGCGTGCATTGTGCAGGTCTGGCTTGTTTCACCTGCCTGTCTTCTGGGCTCGTCTGTGTCACACGTGTCAGAGCTCCTGCCCGTTGGTAAGGCACGTTGTGTTTCCCCAGTGGGTTCCGTCTCCCAGCCGTTGTGAGCACAGCTACTGAACAGGACACTGATGTGCAGACAGCTGCAGAGTCCTGCGCCCAGCCCTTTAGGATGGGGACCTGGAAGACGAGGCCCCGCCCTGTGTGGCAGTTGGTGTCTGGTGCCCTTCAGAGCCATGACGTCTATGCTGCTCACATTCCCACCAGCAGTGCCCACGTTTCCAGTTTCTCCGCATCCTTACAGGTATTCAGTGTACGTGTGGATATTCCCAGATCCTCCTCTAGAAGGAAGGGTGGCAGTGCCGTGGCCTTCCGCAGTTAGGAGACCTTTCCTGTGCCCGTGTCATGGAGGAGGAGTTTGCGCCTTCTCCTATTCTGGCCCCGTTTCCCTCGCACCCGGAAGCGCTGTTGTTTGCTGTGTGTGTGCTGCGGAATGTGCGTCTTGCCTGTCCCCCAGGCAGGCGGTTGGTTGTCCCCACCACCCATTTAGCTCGTCTTCGCCCAGTGGCGCGGGGCTCCATCTTCAACTGCGTTTCTTGAGCACTTGGATCCGGTTGGATCTGGTTTTGGACTTTCTTTTCTATCTGTTCTTACTGCATTTGAATAGTATTTATGTTCACTTTTCTGGCAAGGTCTAAATAGCAATTATTAGCAGTTTTAGAGACCAATATTGAAATATGCTCGGTTTTAAAAGCAGGCACCAGCCTGTGGCTTTTAACCTGTTAACTTGTTAGTCCCAGATGGTGCAGGTGAGAAAGAATAGACGACGTCCACGTCACATGGACACATTAATAGCCTTAATGAAATTTAGATAGGCTGGAGCCATGGCTCGGCGATTATGGTGCTTGCCTGGCATGTGCAAGTACGTGAGTTCAAACCCCAGCACCACATACACAACAAAGTGTCTGAGGATGAAAAACACATGAAAAACTAAATAAAAATCGCTTCTCTCTCTCTCTCACTGTCGTTTCTTAAAAAAAAAAGAGAGAAAATATTTAGATGATAAAAATTAACTTGTGGGGCTGGAGCGGTGGCTCAGTGGTTTTCGGCGCTTGCCTGGCAAGCATGAGGACCTGAGTTCAAACCCCAGCACCACATACGCAACTGAGTGTTGGAGCAACAAAGGCCATGTGAAAAACTAAATAAAGTTATTTCTCTCTTTCTCTGTCTCTCTCAGTGTCCCTCTGTCTTTAAAAAAATTAAAAAAAAAAAATTAACTTGTGCTTGTAGAGTGATTTGTCCACAATTACATGAGCAATCTTTCCTATTCAGCATGGGGACAATTTTTAGAGATGAAAATACCCTCTCTCTCTCTCTTCTGTACCAGAGTGAGCCCAGGGGCACTTGACCACTGAGCCACATCCTCTGCCCTTTCTATTTTTAATTTTGAGGCAGGGTCTCACTAAGTTGCTGAGGCTGGTTTTGAATTTGTGATTCTCCTGCCTCAGCCTCGCAAATTGTTGGGGTTACAGGCATGTATCCATGCCTCACTTGAAAATACCCTTTTAAGAATCTGTTGTGCGTCTTTTAAGTTTAAAGCTATTATTCTTTCTCCCTTACGCCAGCTGTGTCTTGTTTGTCCCCCTTAGGTTTGCTGCAATGGCACAAGAGTGTTTGTGCAAAGGGAAATTCTGGATAAGTTTACAGAAGAAGTGGTGAAACAGACCCAGAAGATAAAAATTGGAGATCCCCTTCTGGAAGACACGCGGATGGGCCCCCTTGTCAACCGGCCACACCTGGAGCGGGTCCTGGGGTTTGTTAAGTCGGCAAAGGAGCAGGTGATGGGGCTGGCTGGGCAAGGGGGCGGACTGCGGCCCCTGGCTTGGGTCCATGCGGTGGTGCTCCTGAGCGCCATGGAACAGGTGCTGGCCACCGTTGCTCTGGTGCACTTCAGCCTTTTGGGAGGCAGATGTGGGATCCAGAGGTGCTTTCCCTCTTTCTCGGCAGGGTGCCAGAGTGTTATGTGGTGGAGATCCATATGTCCCTGAGGACCCCAAGCTAAAGGACGGCTATTACATGAGGCCTTGCGTATTAAGTATGTCTTCTCGTTTGCTTTTGAATTGAGTTAAATACTGAATGCATAGAAGTTAATATTTATCAGCTGTGTGGTGTAGAGCCAGGGCTGGCAAGCTGTGTGTTTCCATCCTAGGCAGGAGCCCTGCACTGCTACAAAGCCCGCTGGGCCTCGCGGAAGCCCGCACGATATTTTCCCTGGAACAGCACCTGCTATTCTGCAGGCAGAGTCCAAAAAGATGAGCGTGAGGAAAACAGTGGAAGTGCATGTTTGATGAAAAGTTAGGCAATGAATTTAACTGCTCAGGTGAACGGTGTTCTTCCTTTGAACTGTAGGGAATTGATATAATGAAATCTGCATGTCAGATAATAAATCTTTTTAAAATGTGCAGTTTTCATCATTTTTAGCACCATTTTCAAGTTTATTTTTAAAGAGGGGGGAGAGAGAAAAAGAATCAATCAATTTTATTTATTTTTATCTGGCCTTTGCATAGTCCTTACACATGCCAAGCAAATGCTCTACCACTGAGCCACCACTGCGGCCCACCTCCCTCAATCCTAAAAACCTCTTGGCCTGGACAGTCAAGTGCACATGGCCATCCTGTGCTGATTCCTCCCCACACCAGGCTGATAGTAGTATCAAGTTTTCAACACTTGATATTTGATGTGGTTTAACCTTTAACCCTCGCTAAAGACAGAACTGCTGATGTTTAAAAGTTGTGAACCTTGCACCCATATCATGGATCAGCGTGCATTATTAAATGAATAGAAAATAGGAAAACCATGTACATAAATAAAACATATAGGCTATACAGTAGTGTGTAGGGTACTATCCCAAATTCATTAAAAGTGAAATGTGTGCATAGGCAAGGGAAAGAACGGGATGTGAACCACTGTATTTCCTCTGCATGCTGGGATTAAAGATGACTTTGCTCTATTTTGTGCATTTCTGAATATTTTACAGAGAATATATATATATATATTTTACAGTTAGGAAAAAAGTCACCTTTTAAGCAAGCGGTGGGCCTGAGCGAAGAACAGGAAGCTAATTTTACCTGGTGACTCTGCAGCCGGGCTTGTGTTTGCTGCAGCGATATTGCTTGGAACACTTGTTGAACAGGTGGATTTTGGAATCATGCCATAGACTCCTAACTGTCGCTCTCAGGGGATGGGCTTGGAGATGTGCATTTTAACAGGCCCTCCAGTTCAGTATGTTAAACTTGGAGTCTCGCCCTTTCCCCACTCAAGGTTTAGGAGCTGACGTGCTGAGTGAGGTTTCAGGCAGAAGCCTCTCGTTCTTCCATGTCAGCAGCTCCTTTTTGCCCTCATGTCTTGGAACTGCAGTACAGAGCTCACTGCCCGCAGGGCCACGGTGTGTTTCCAACCCGTGTAGGACGATAAGATGTTGCCTGGGACTATTGGGTAATGCATTGCCTTGAATAACTGAAGATCCTGGGTGAGGGTTTCCCTAAAAGTTCACGCACAGATTGCTAGTTTTCAAAGACTTGGAACATAGTTACCTACCCTTAAATGCAGCCTAAGTGTTTCTGCACGCTTTCGAGGATAGTTCGGATGTCTGCAGATTCAGCGTGACCAGCCTACTGTGTAGGGTGGCGTCACGCTGTCCTTAAGAGGTTGTAGATGTCTGAACAGTTGGCGTTTAGGCCTTGGCTGACAAAAGCCGGTGTTTCTGGTAGCTTCCGAGCCCCCAGCTCCACATGGCTGGCATGTGTCACCCGACCTTTCGTCCAGCGCTTCTTGCTCCAGGCAGTGACCGCCAGAATGGAGATGAGCTGTCTTGCAGGCACAGTGCAGGGAATTGCACTGCGCCCTCCCAGTCCCCGGGGTCCAGTTTCAACAGTGGACATCTGAATATATGAGTTAAATGTGAAGGGTGAACTGAATCATGTTAGGGAATTAGCCATGTAAATGATTTTTATTTTTTTTAAATTGGTACCAGGGATTGAATGCAGGGGTACTTAACCACTGAGCAACAGCCCCAGGCCTCTGTTTTTTAATTTTGAAACTGTTTCTCCATAAGTTGCTGAGGCTGGTTTTGAACTTGCAATCCTCCGTGTGTGTGCCACAATGCCTGGCTTTTTTTTTTTTTTTAAGAGAATCAATTTTGTTTAGTTTTTCATTGCTCTGACACTTAGTTGTATATGTGGTGCTGGGATTTGAACTCAGGCCCTCATGCATGTCAGTCAGGTGCAGTACCTCTGAGCCACAGCTCCAGCCCTGATGCCTGGCTTAATATTGAATTTTTATACCATTTTTCTAATTCTAATTATGCCATAGTCATTAAGAAAATGTGAAGAATTATACATGTAACATTTTATGTATTTATTTATTTATGGTAATGGGTACTGAACCCAGGGATGCTTTACCACTAAACCACATCCCCAGCCGCTATTTTTTGTTTGGAGATGGAATCTCACTAAGTTGATAAGGGCCTCACTAAGTTGCAAGACTGGACTTGAACTTGCAGTCCTGCCTCTCCCTCCCGAGTTGCTGGGGGTGTCAGTGTGCACCAGGAGCCCTGCTCATTAGCTGTTTCATTGTGATGAGTTATAGAACATGGACTCAGAATCACACAGGGACTCTGAGTCCTTAGTGAGCTTCACCGTTTGCCAGTTGGGAAGAAGTCCCAGCTTCTGTGCACACCGCAGGGCCATGCGAACGTTCCGTGGGTGCTGTGGGTGAGATGAGTAGTGTGTCAGGGACCATGCCCCTTCACTGACGGCTTTGCTGTGAATGTCTGCAGCCGATTGCAGAGATGACATGACCTGTGTGAAGGAGGAGATCTTCGGACCCGTCATGTCCATCCTGCCGTTTGACACTGAAGCTGAGGTTCTGGAACGAGCGAACAACACCACCTTTGGCCTGGCAGCCGGCGTCTTCACGAGGTGTGTGCAGGACTCCTGAAGCAGTGTGGCTGGCTGGGTGCAGCGTGCTGAGATCTGTCACTGCCTGTTGCCCTCTCTGGGCAGCAGTCCCTGTTGGCTTCAGTTGAAGTCAGAAGATGCCAAGGCAGCATTTTGAGGTTTGCTGTGAAGGGCCAGCATAGCGTGTGGAGCATTCTGTTGGGTGTCTGTTAGAAACATACCTTAAAGGACTTTAGAAGCCTGCAAGCTTATGAATGCTGGGCAGTCCCCTCACTAACCTGCCCATGGTGGCACTGCAGCAGATCCTAAGTGGGACTTTGTACTGCTGGGTATTTAAGACTTCCAGTTTAACTATCATAACTCATTTTGTGGCTGATACCACATGCATTTCAACCCCTAGAGTAGAGTTGCAGATTGATTTGGGAGCCAAGTTTCTTTGAAAACTACTGCGGATTTCTCGTTATGCAGGAATCTGATTCGTCCTTGGCAGTAGAAGTGCTGTTTTCTTCTATCTCAACTGGGCATTACAGTTGTGCTCTTGATGGGATCTGTTGCTGCACGTTTGTGCAGGCACGCAGTAAAACCACATAATTTGGCCAACATCCCTCCCCAGCACTTACCTCCTCCCTGCCTTCCCCCATGGTCCCTCCCCTCTACTCCTCTCCCTTGGTTTTTAGGAGGTCCACCCCAACCTTTGCTTTCCTTCTTCCTCTCTGGCTTCTGCATGTAAGAGAAAACATACGATCCTTGACCTCCTAGTTTGACTTATTTCACTTCACATGATGGTCTCTGATTCCATCCATTTGTCTGCAAATGCCATAATTGCGTTTTTCTTCATGGCTGAATAAAACTGCACTTTGTATATCCATCCATCTGTTGATGGGCACCTAGGCTGGTTCCACAATTTAGCTAATGTGAATTGTGCTGCTACAAACATGGTGTTCATGTATTGCTGTGGTAAGATGACTTTAATTCTTGAGGGTAAATACTGAGAAGTGGTATAGCTGGGTCATGTGGTGGTGCCATGCCTAGTCTCTTGAGGAACCTCATACTGATTTCCATAGTTATTGTACTAATTTACAGTCTCTCCAACAGTGTTGCTTTTTCTCCACATCCTTTCCAGCATTTATTAATTAGTTATATATTTTTTTTCTTGGTACCACAGATTGAACCCAAGGGTACTTTTCCTCCAAGCCACATGTGCAGACCTTTTTCTAAAAAATTTATTTTGCGACAGGGTCTCACTAAGTTGCTTAAGGCCTCGCTAAGATGCTGAGGCTGGCTTTGAACTTGCTAGCCTCCTGCCTCAGCCTCCCGAACCACTGGAATTACAGGTGTGTGTGCCTGGCTAAGAGTTGTATTCTTGACTGACGTGGGAGGAAAGCTCAGTGTAGTTTCCCTGATTGCTGAAGAGGTTGAACCTTTTTTTTTTTTCAGTATTTGTTGGCTTTTGTATTTCTTTTGAGAAGTGTCCATTTCCCCATTTGTTAGTTGGGTTGCTTGAATTGTTTGTTGTAAAGTGTTTTGAGCTTTTTTATTTTGTGGATGTCAGTCCTCTGTCAGAAGAGTAGCTCACACGGTTTTCTTCCATTCTGCGGGTTGCCTCCTCACAGTCCTGATTGTTTCTTTCACTGCGCAGAAGCTTCTTCATTAGATGCTGTCTGTTAGTAACTCTCACATTACTTCCTGAGCTCTGGGGTCCTATTGAGGATGCTGCTGCCTAAAAGCTGGAGCGTTGCCTGTACACTTTCTTGTAGGAGTTTCTAGCTCCTGGTCGAATTCCCAGGTCTCTGATGCATTTTGAGTTGACCTACGTGCAGGGTGAGAGAGAAGGGTCTGGTTTCATTCTCCTGCATGTGGATAACCAGCGTCCCAGCACCGTTGGTTACAAAGGCTGATTTTTCTGCAGTGCATGCTTTTGGCGCCTTGCCGAGGGTCAGATGGCTGTGTGGGTTTGCATCCGTGCCTTCTGTTCTGTACCGCGGGTCTCTGTTTTCATGTCAGTACTGTGCAGTTTTTGTTACCATAGCTTTGCAGTTTAATTTGAAGTCAGGTATTGTGATGCTTCCAGCGTTGGTTTTTTAGCTTAAAATCACTTTGGCTGTTCCTAAATGAATTTTAGGGCTGTTTTTCCTGTTCTGTGAAGAATGTCAGTGGTATTTTGATGGGGGTTGCGTTGAATGTGTATAGTTATTTTGGTAGTGTGGCCATTTTGACAATAGTACTTCTGCCTATCCATGAACCTGGGAGATCTTCCATCATCTGAGGTCTTTTTCAGAGGAACGCCGTTTTCTAAGGCTGCTTTACACAGGAGCCGTGGGTCAGGAATCTGGAGGGAGAGCCCAAGTCTGCCTTCAAGCCCTGACGAAAGAGTTTCCTGTGGGCTCTGAAGAGAAGACCAGGCTCTTCTTTTCTGATTTGGGCTCCAGCTTTGCTTTGCCTCCTCAGCTTGAAGTCCAGTTGTCAAGGAGTGGCCCCAGCATGCCCTGACTTCTCTTTAACAGCTTCACTGAGACAGTCCTCGTGCCTGGGCAGGCGTCACCAAGATCCAGTCCCGAAGGCCTTCAGCGGGGATCCCCATCCCAGGAAGAGCAGCGTTCCCGTTAGTTGTCACCTCTGTCCCTCTGCAGACCCTGGCCACCCTCAGTCCACGTTCTGTCCCTGTGGATCTGCCTGTTGTGGAAACCTGGCGTGTAAATGGAATCACATGACGTGTGTCTCTTGGGCACTGGCTGTTTCACTTGCCGTGGTGTTTCGGGGTCCGTGTGCGCGGCAGCATGTTGCTGCTTTCTGCTCCTGAACGGTGCTGTCGTACAGATGGAGCTGGCGTTGCTTACTTCACAGCCCTGCTGTGGTCACTCTTGCTTGGTCCCCACGTGGACCCGTGCTTTCTCTTGGCTCTGTGTCCAGTAGTGAGCCTGCTGGTCGCGTGGTAACTGTGCTCCGCTTTCTGAAGAACTGCTGACCGGTCTTCCAGAGGGAAAGTGCCACTCTGCATCCCACTGGCGACTCTGAGGGCTCCAGCTTCTCCACGCCCCGCCAGCCCTTCCTGCGTGTAGCCACCCCCTGGGAGTGAAGTGCTATATGTCTTTGTGATTTTGATTTGCATTCCTGTGGATTTCTTTTCACTTTCTTGGGAGTCTCATTTGCAGCACAAGATCTTTTATGTCCACAGATTTCAGTTGCTGTGTTTCTTCTGTTGTGTGTAACTTGTGGTGCCACATCCCTGCGGGCTTTGTGTAACCAGGGTTTTCTTCCATGGTTCCATGGTGTTCGCTCTGATGTCGCAGGTCTTCTAGGGGTGAGGACAGGGAGCCCCCATGCCCTCCGGCATGCTGCTGCCTAGTGGAAAGGACACTGCTCCCCGTGGAATTGTTGTGGCACCCCGTGGCTGTTTATTCTGTAGATGTCTTTGGGATGAAACTAGAAATCCTCAGTCTCTGCCTGTTTTGCCTTGTTGATGAAAGGTTTTAAAACATTTTGAAAAAATGGATCCTCAGAACTAATGGTTTGGCTTTTCCTTAAGCAGTAGCAAGGAAGCTGTACTAACCCGCACTTACTCTTTGTAGGGACGTCAAGCGAGCTCACAGAGTGGTGGCTGAGCTGCAGGCCGGGTCCTGCTTCATAAACAACTACAACGTCAGCCCGGTGGAGTTGCCCTTTGGTGGCTACAAGAAGTCAGGTGAGCCCCTGCACGAGTGAAGGCGAGCCAGCTTCCTGGCTGGCCGCGTGGCCTGGCCTCGCAGACCGGTCCTGCTCAGCCCCCCAGCTCCGAGTCCACAGTGCTCTGTGTGGCCTGGCTTGTGAACTGCCGATACACACCTCAGAAAGGGCTACCAGGTGGGCAGAATGTCCTTACTCTGTGGCCTGCATCTGCTGTGAGCTAAACCCTGCTAGGGCTACTCACGGGGCCTGCCCATTGTCAGGGTTCCGGCCGGAAGCTGACAATGGTCTCTCCGTGTGCCCTTCAGCAGTGGCTTTATTCCACTTGCCGCCCAGACGCGGCCCTCGGCTGCTGCTTGCTCCTCCCCTGCTCAGTCGCGTGTCGGTGCTCATCCATCAGGGACTCAAGGACTGGCATGGAGCCATCACTGTGGGCTTCTTTCTGTGGAGTTGTTGCCTCCAAGTGTCTGCTAATTCCCCGTGCTCATCGGTGGGACTGGGGATTGGCCTGGGCTTTGCTAGAGCGCCACTCTAGTCTGAACCCTGGCTTCTGGCAGACTTTTCGAGCCTTGGGTGAGAGCGAGTTTGTAACCCTGAACCCCCTTCCTGGGGTTTCTTGTGCTGTCATCCTGGTTTGTCTGTGAGGGGATCAGAGGACCCACAGGAGCCGCAGGGAGTGAGCAGCAGCTTCTGCAGCTTTAGAGTGCGAGAGGTAACACACCTTCATGGAGTTTACGTTTTGAATTGGCAGCTTCCAAGGCAACGGACTGATTGTTGTAGAGACTGCTTTGATGCTTTTTACAGATTTCCTTTATAAAAATTCTGAACAGTTTTTGGACCTTTACCCAGAATAGTAGGCACCTGGATTAAGATTCATATTGGTAGAAAACATCCCCAAAGATCCATGGTTATGTCTCCCGTCCCCAGCTCCACAGTGGATACATGGATTGAGGATGCCAGCCCTGGTGAGCAGGCCCTGGCTTTCAGTGTGTGGCTTTTCAGACAGTTGCAGTGATGGCTCATCGTGGCCCTTCCCTTCCTTTCAGGATTTGGCAGAGAGAACGGCCGAGTGACAATTGAGTATTACTCACAGCTGAAGACGGTGTATGTGGAGATGGGTGACGTGGAATCTGCCTTTTGAAAGCAGCCCGTCCACATGCTGGGCTGTGGAATACTGTGAATTGCACAGGCCATGGAACTGATACCCTTTCTTTTTTCTCCTTGTGGGGTCTGGGGATTGAACCCAGCACCTCTGCCTTCTGGGCACGCTTGCTGCCACTGAGCTGCGTCCCAGCCTCCTGAACACCGTTTCAGGTCCAGACTTTGGATCATTCAGGATAACAGAATGGTTCTGTGTTCTTCATCTTTCAATCACCTTCCTAATCCAAAATGTGTGTAAGTGGGGCTGGAGCAGTGGCTTCGTGGTTATGGCGCTTGCCTGGCATGTGTGAGGACACAGGTTCGAACCCCAGCACCACGTACACAACAACGTGTTGGAGCAACAAAAGCCACATGAAAAACTAAATAAATTGATTCTGTCTCTCTCTCTCACTGTTCTTCTCTCTCTCAAAAAAAAAAAAAAGTGTAAGTGCCACTTAAGCAAATCCAGAAAGTTTTGATTTTCCTCAAAGCAAATTTCTGTGAAATCTTTAAAAACTGGCAGCACAGTCCAGAGGAGAGGAGAGGGACCAGCAATGGACGCCCCACTCGGCAGTATTGGTTCTGTGGCAGGTTCCACATGGAATCCAAGGAGGCGACTTGTCCTTCCTTGTCACCTAGGAAGCTGGTGACTGGGATGGCGGGCATGCAGAAGAGCCGGCTGCATTCCGTGCGGCTGATTACCTGTCCGAGTGAGCGCGGGATTCCTCCTCCTGGGGTGGAGGGAAGCCTCTGGTCTTAGAGCGCAGCTCTGCGCTCTCAACAGAAGTGCTGTTTGTGCGCCTGTGTACCACAGAGGAATTAAAGTGAGCCACACAGTTGGTCCCTGTGCTTTGTTCTGGGCTGCAGGATCTTTGTGGAAGTGCAGAGGGCAGGTAGTGCCGCTGTGAACTCTTGGACGGCTGCTCGTCCTTCCCCACTGCTGTACACAGAGCTGTCCTGGAGGGTGAGGCCACGGTGGCCTTCCAGCCATGTCTCACCTTTCAGGGGACTAGTTAAGTAATAGCCCATGTAGCATCAGTACTGGATCACTGCTGGGATGGGCAGATACTGTTGTCATTTGCACAGAGGTCACATGTGACACCTACCAGGCCACAGAGGTCCCCCACCGTGCAACCTAAGCAGCAGGGACTACCTGGGAAAGCGCCTGTTCCTAAGGGGGAGGGAAGCATTGAAAGCTCCAGGTTCCTGCCTGCCGCTTCTTTAACCCGCTCAGCCTGAGCAGGCTTGCTGGCCGGCCCGAGGTGAGGGTGTGGCACTCTGGCCTGCCTGCTGAGCTAGCACTTCAGCAATGGCGTGAAGCAACTGTCTTACAGCTCTGCAGTCAGTTCGAAGCCGACTCACCTTCGGGGGACCGAGGAGTCAGAGGGGCATGTGTTCGAGGGTGGTCAGGGAGGCGATGGGGGCCAGTAGAGGTCCTTGATGGGGGTGGTGTGCTTGGGCTTGTGGGACCTTGGCTGCTTCCTCTGCTTTCTGGCCGGGAGGTGAGTGGCTCTGCTCCCTACACTGTCCTGCAGTGGTGCGCTGGTGAGGCAGGGCTGACCTGTCACGGGCAGGGGCCTCAGATGGAGTTAACTGCACAGGTGCTTCACTGTGGGATGGGGAGCTGGGTGGCAAGCCCTTTGCTCACCTTGTGCAGGGTCTAGGGCTGCATTCCTGGACTTCTAAGCCAGCGCTCAGCGTCTCAGATCTCGGCCTTCTCTAGTCAAATCTCTGCCTCCCTCTTATAAGAACACTTGTGACTGAATTTGGGGCCCTCCTTGGGAGAGTACAGCAGTCTCCACCTCAACACCGTTAGTCTCTTCTGCAAGGCCTCTCTTGCCACATGGGGGGACATTCACACGTTCTGTGAATCAGGACTTTGCCGTCTTCGCAGGGGGTGGCATTATTCAGCCTGTCACCCTCCACGTGGCCCAAGGTGTTCTGGGATGTCCTGAGCTATTGTACAAATTTACCTGAACACAGATTGGAACAGATTTGCCTGAAGAAAGCAATCTGCTGCTCATGAAGCCTAAGAGTACAGACGGCCCTCCACATACGTGGGCTTCACATCTGTGGACTGAACACGTGAAAATTAAAAACTGCGTCTGTGGCTTGGGGTGCAGCTCAGCGGTGCAGCGCTTGCTTAGCAGTGCAAGGCCCCGGGTTTGACCCCCAGCACCTCACACAAGTACCGCATCTCTGTAGCACGTACTGGTGTTTATTCCGTAGCCGGTGAGTCAACCGCTGGCACAGAATTTACATGGTGCCTGAGCCGTGCCCTTGAGAAGGCCCTGGCACCAGTCCCCATGGAGCCCGAGCGCCACCTGTCCTGAGTATCTTCAGGACAAAGGGAGCCACAGGAGTGAGAGAGGCCAGGTCTTTGTCTCCTCAGGAGACGGGATGGGTCCAGCTCATGTTTCCAGGGGCCTTTTTCCTCCACTATTTCCATGTACGTTGAGAATCAGGCAGGAGGTTCCTCTGCCTTCCCTCCCGTCTAACCTGACCTCCAGAGGTCAGTGCCTTTAATGCCTGTGGGCCTATCTTTCCTAGGCTCTTAATTGACCCCAGAGTGTGATAAGGCCACATATGAAGGGTTCAAACTTACACTTCTGTATGCGTTTTAAGATTTCTTTGGCAGATTCCTGTGCTACATGTATTGTTAGGTTTTAAAAAATTGTATTAATGCAAGAAAGGAAAGCAGTGCAGCTCCCGTCGGCCCGCTCCAGTGCAGCAGCTCAGAGCCTCGCGTGCGGCTTGACCCTGCAGAGATGTGCTCTGCAGTGTGCGGGTCCTCTGTGTACGGAAGGACGGCTGGGCCCGCCTTCTACCCTGCCTCAGTTCTTGCACCAGAGATCCTGTTGCTGCGGAAGAAAGGGCCTCAGAATGATCTTGGTTCCGGTGTGACACTGCCCCTCCCCGCCATCCATCAGAGACTTCCTGGTGGGAGCATTTGTCCCTGTCTGTTTCCACAGTGTCGGGGTCACCTCCCCAGCCTCTTTCTCTTCTCAGTCGGAGTTTCCTCTGAAATGAAAACAAATTCTCGCTTTTTCCTAAGCCTGTTTTTGTCTTTTGTTTCAAGGTCTGGGGCCGGGAGTCAGCAAAGGGAATAAAGGAGATGAGACTGACCAGCTGAACGGTGCTGCCAAGAACCATGGAAACTCATGAGAGCTGGGCACAGCAGCTACTCAGGCACTGAGACGGGAGGATATTAAGTTTGAGGCCAGCCTGGGCAATTTAGCAAGACCCTGTCTCAAGAAAAAGGGCTGGGGATGTGGGTCAGTGGGGGCTCCCCTGGGTTCAATCCCCACCACTTCATCTCCCAGAAGGACCTCCAACATTGTCCTCTGATCTGCTTTTCTTTTCTGTTTTGCACTGGGGATTGAACCCAGCGGTACTCAACCACTGAGCCTCATCCCCAGCCCTTTTCATTTTGAGACAGGGTCTTGCTAAGTTGCTGGGGACTGTGGACTCAGTCCTCCTGCCAACCTCCTGAGTTGCTGGGATCACAGGCACGTGCCACCGCGCCTGGCTTGTCACGCTCTCCACTCACCCGCCAGGCTTGTTCTTGCCTCTGGGACCTCACCTTTGCTGCCCCTCTTCCTCTTAAAGCATGTTTCCCCCACATCTTCTCCTTGCAGAGTCCTTAAAGCCAAAAGCTAAAATCCTGCCTCCTCCAAGTGGCCACGATGGCCATAGATTCCCACCCTGTTTTGTCACTTCAAAGCATTTCGTGCCCTTTGAAATTGTTTCTGTGCTGATCATCTTCCCTTACTGGAGCGTGGACTCCGGAGTAGCCGCTCAGGGTGTCCTAGGGCAGCAGCGTCTCCTTAGACATGTGGAACCTGGCTTCTCCAAGCCTGTGGGTCCGACCCTGCCACTGAGCACAAGGGTTTACTAAGCAGTGGTCCTCAACTCCGCACACGAGAATAGCCAAGAGGCTGCTGTATGCAGACAAAAATGCTGATTTAATTAATCTGCGCATGTGAACTCCTAAAATTTCCCCTGGTGAATAGAGGCTGAGGACAGCAGGTAAGGGGCGGTATTTTCCAAGTGCAGCAGCTGTCAGCTACACGTAGCTACTTAAATTTAAACTAAATGAATTTTGAGTTTGTTGGGTGGGTGCAGTGGCACACACCTGTAATCCTAGTGACTCCAGAGGCTAAGGCAGGAGGATGGCTAGTTTGAGGTCAGTTGGGCAACTTAGAAGGACTGGGGGTGTGGCTTATGGGTGAAGCATCGGTCGCTCTGGCCACATTCCAGGGCACACGCAGAGTATTTCCATGGTGCTGCGATGCCCCAGGGCATGTGCTGCTCAGGATGCTGGATGAGAGGAAGTTAGGAGGCCCCTAGGGCTGAGATAGGCAGACCCGATCCTCAGAACTTGGGGTTACACGGTTGCTGGCTTTTGCTGAGTTGTGCCAGCAGGTGGTTCCGTGTTTCTGTACTGACTGAAGCCAGAGCCCAGCTCCTGGCCACAACACATCCCGCTACATAGGGTGCATTACCGTTTTGTCCTCAAAAATTTTAGTCATAGCCAGGCACAGTGGCACACCCTTGTAATCCCAGCTACTTGGGAAGCTGAGGCTGGAGGATTGCAAGTATGAGACCAGTCTCAACAACTTAGCGAGACCCTGTCTCAAAATACAATACAGGACGGGGGATGTAGCTTAGGGGTAAAGTGCCTCTGGGCTCAATCCCCAGTATTAAACAAAAAAGAATTTTAGACACTAAGTATTACTAACATACCCAGTCTCAGGGAGGCTGATAAACTTGCCCCTGGGCTCACAGCTACCTGCACGTGGGCATTGGGCATTTAAGGTACCATGTGGATTAATTTTTTTTTTTTAAACTAGGGATTGAACCCAGAGGCGCTTAACCAGTGAGCCACATCCCTGGGACTTTTATTTCTTATTTTGAGATAGGGTCTTGCTAAGTTGCTGAGGCTGACTTTAAATTTGCGATCCTCCTGCCTCAGCCTCCTGCCTGGCTAATCAGGCTTTGATAGATTGGTAAGGTTCTCTATTTCCACCCACAAAACTCAGATTGTTTTCCTGTAGAAATAAATGAACTTGGGAATGTGTCCCACTAATAGCTCCCTGGAAGTGCTTCTACTGGGGGACACTTTGACCACAGCATCCTTTATGTTCCTTATAAAACCCCACCTGAGTCCCTTCTGTAATAGCAAAGATGGATCAGAAGTGGTGCTTTGGAAAGTCCATCTGGCTGGCCTCCAACAAAGGGCAGCTTCGCCTTGGCCTGCCCTGCCTCACTGAGGCTGGAGTCTGCAAGGGGAGCAACCTCAGCAAGCTCTCCAGCCTCCTTAGGTGTTGGGTGCATCTCTCACAAGGCAAAATCCAAAAGAACCCCAGCAGGCATGCTCCAGCCAGGACCCCAAGCCCCACCTCCCGTTCACCACCACCGTTTTATAAAGGAAGGAATAGTGTAGAAAAGGCAGATTAAAGCATGATAACAGCCCTCATCTTCTTTTTTTCTCTATACTGAGTTTACGGACTGACACTAGAGTACACCCTGACCTCATCCAACTCCCACATCAAGTGCTCCAAGGCTCTGCATGGAGCCGAGGCTAACCAACGCGTGGGCAGGTGCAAGGGAAAGCACGTGGCTTGGCGTGACCTGGGTCCACACCTACCACAGGCCTCGCAGGTACCGAGCTCTTGAAATGTGGCCTGTGCAAATGGATGGCTTTGTTTTTTCTTTTTATTAATCTAAAGGCTGCTTGTGGCTCCTGAGTGGGGTGGCATGGGTCCAGTTGCTGTGATCCACCCATGTGGATTCCGGGCGCCTTATTCTGCCAACCTGCATCATTCTCTAAGTCAGCTAAGACCCTTGCATCTTCCCCACCGGGACCCATGCAGTCGATCTTTGAATTCAAACGTAGAAAGTTATGTTCTTCCCTATTAAGTTCCATCGTCTTATAGTCTACCACTTCAGTTCAACAAATAGAATCAATCTTCAACAGATTTTTAAAAATCTTAATTGTTAGTACGGAGTGGTGAGAGAACGTATCCTAGTGAGAGCTAGGCGAGCTCTCCTCATCTTTCCACTGTGTGCGTGATTACGAACTTAGGGCGAGAAGGCATCCTCAGTGCCTGCGCCTCCTCTCGTCTCGGAAGAACAGGCTAATGTGTTAGAGGCTCAAGGAAATGCTGGCAAGAGCTAGCAGGCTTAGGTAGGAGGCCAAGGCCAGGGAAGTTTTATTATATTTAAAAAAAAAAAAAAACTGGAACTGAAGATAAGTCATTCAAAACGAGCAAGACTCTAGATTCCTGCAGTTCTTCAGTGGCAGCCTTTGGACACACCGCCAAAGCCAGGCTTCACCCAGCCCAGATGCTGGAAGGCGGAGAACACCGTGGTGCCCATCAAGGCAAGGAGGGCAAAGGACCCCACGGCGCCACGTTTTCTCTTGTTTGGGTCTGGAAAAGAAGAAAAAGGAAGTTAGCAGCATGTCCACAGGCTGTTCTACCTGGGCATCTGGGGCTGTGCACTGGACAGCCTGGCCTCAGGTCAGCCAGCCCCATCCCAAGGCTGTGTGCCTATCAGATGCTGCCTGCGGCGTCAGGCGTTACCACGGTGCTGCCTGGACCTCAGAAGAGCACGTGCTGATAATAAAGCAGCTTCGCTCCGAGGCCTCTGAAGACATGAGGCAGCCCATGTCCTTCCCCGGCTCTCAGGCCTGCCACTCACCATGGTTACAGCTCCACTCAGGCCCTGCAGTCACCCGCCTGGCTGTGGATCCTGCTGGTCTATACTTAGCAGCTAGGGGACCCATACTCTTAGGCTTTCTAGGCCTGTTTTCTCATCTGCAGAATGCGTTATCATCTATACTCAGAATTGCTCTACAGTTAAAGAACACATGTAAAGATTCATACAGCAGCAATGGGCACACAAAATGCTCAGTTAAAAAGTAAGTTTTGGGGCTGGAGCGGTGGCTCAGCGGTTACGGTGCTTGCCTGGCATGTGCAAGTACGCGAGTTTAAACCCACCTAACACCATGTACACAATGAAGTCTCAGAGCAACAAAAGCCATGTGAAAAACTAAATAAAAAATTGCTTCTCTCTTTCACTCTCTCTCACTGTCCCTCTCTCTTTAAAAAAAAAAAAATGAGTTTTGAGCCGGACATGGTGCTGCACACCTGTAGTCCCAGTACATGGGAATCTGAGGCAGGAGAATCATGAATTTGAGTCTACCTTGGGCAACACAGACCTGATTTCAAAATAAACCTGAAGAGGGGGCTGGGATGTAGTTCAGTAGCACAGCACTTGCCCAGCATGTGTGAGGACCTGGGTCCAGTCCCCAGAGCCACACACACAGTTTGGTAGCTGGGTGCGGTGGTGTGCAGCTGTAATGTCAGCTACTCGGGAGGCTGTGGCAGGAGGGTCACTTGAGACCAGCCTGGGAAACACAGTGAGACCCCAACTCAAAAAAAAGTGTTAATGATTGAAAGTTCCATAAAAATTGTAGCAGACCTTTCACCCCAATCGTGCAGCTACGACCCCTTTCCTTACAGTCCTAGTAAGGGCTGGGCTATGGCTCTGGGAGAGGGCTGGCCTAGCATGCGCAAGGCCCTGGGTTCCTTCCCCAGCCTGCTAAGAAGGAAAACCCAATGGCACAGGGTTCTCAGCCTACTTCCTGGCAGACACGGGCAGGTGCTCACCTCCGGTGTAGTAGCCGTACGCGTAGAGAACTCGTCCAACAATCCAGACCAGGCCCAGGCCAGAAGCTATGCGCTAAGACAAAAGGCTGAGTTAGTGTTTGTGTTGACGAAACAGGCGAACTTGCGTCAACACCTAGGGTTGACTGCACGGTGTGTGAGCTCAAGTTAAATAATTTCAAGCATTTGCTAAGATGCCCCCACCTCAGTGGAATAATTTTTCTTCAGCCAGAAAAACCAAACACCTGTGGTGGTTCTGTGACTTGCTGGTGACCTGGAGCTGAGTACCAGCCTTCTAGGCAGGTGGTCTGTAAGGAGTCTTGGCCTGAGGAACTTGGAGAACTTGTGCTAGAGCTTTGGAGGAGGACAAGTGGGCCTGGGGCTCAGGGTGAGCCAGAGAGGAAACTAACAAGAAGTCAGAACCAGAGCACAGTGCTGTGGTCTCCGGGTCCCCTGTGCCCCAGGCTGAATGCGGACCCGGCCGCAGTGTGAGATCCCCACTGGATGGGCAGCAGCTGCATGTGGGGCTGGGAATCCCCCAGGAGAGCTGGAAGGGTATCAGGCTGTGACCCTGAAGATGTGGACCGGGAGGGAAAGGCCTCCCTGCTCCCAGCGACCTTGAGTCCTCCTACCTGGGTGCCAACCTGGGCTGACTCACTGGCCAGAAGGAGAAGGGGGCACTGAAAGAGCAGGTGCAGGCAGGCCCCTCCCAGGTGCTTTTCCAGTTTGCAGTGAGCACTGTTGGAGGTGGCAGGTTGCTACATCTGGAATATTGTTTGTTGGGGTTGATTTTCGGAGAGTTAAACAGCAGCAGGAGATTAAACAACTCCCAGGCCACTATAGTCTGCCAGGCTGGGCCATAGCGGAACCCGCCAGTCAACGCATAGGCGCTGTTCTCAGAGCACCACTTGGAGTATCTTTAAGATACTCTAAGCTCTAGGCATAGGATCTAGGGAAGTGGAATGGGGTGGAGGGAGGACATCAGGTCAGGCTACAGAGACAGGGCTGTTCAGGCTCCCAGCCTAGCTGTTTTGTAGGAGTGGGGCCCAGGCGGAGATACCCAAGAGATACAAGAGCACTTGGTGTTTCCTTAACAAATAGACAGGCTGCAGCTTGTGGACAAAGCCACACGGCTGTCCAGGTCCAGAGGGGGCTGTGAAGGGCTTGGGAAGAGGAGTGTGCTGGGTCACAACTCGATTCACATAACCTGGCTCCTTGTGGACAAAGCCACATGGCTGTACAGGCCCAGAGGGCTGTGAAAGGCTTGGGAAGAGCAGTGTGCTGGGTCACAACTCGATTCACATAACCTGGCTCCTGAGAGGGGAGGCCAACGTGCCACTGATCAGGCTCAGGTAAACTTCAGTGTGGCTGAGGCTCTGCCTGCTCTCCCTGCCCCTTTCCTGCTCCATGGACCTCACGCAGCTTCCAGGCAGCAAGCAGGCTGCCTCGGCCTGGCCTGACCTGGCCACCCCGCACCCCCACCCCCCCCCGTGCCCCCCTCCTGCAGCCCCGCCCGGTGGCTGCAGACAAGGGCTCCTGCTCCCTCAGCTCCTGAGAGCTTGGCCCCACCCCATTCAGAGCCACCCACCACACTCCCTCTCCTCTCCCTGCTCTGGGTCCGTGCACTCACTACCTTCTAGCACCTTCTAGAAGGCCATGTGATTCACCTAACTGCTGTTGTGTGCAACCCAGCGAGACCAGGTTCTGCCTGGGTCCTCCTCCCCGTCACCTCAGTGGAGGGCGATGTTTGCTGCTCGTGAGGGAAAGGTCACAGACACGGACCTCTGGGAGCAAAGTCTGACTCTTCTACTTGGTAGCTATTTAAAGTTAAACAGTATCCAAGGGGCTTGTCCTTATCTGTAAAAACACTGGGGGAAATGCCACCTACTTAAGAACTCTTGAGGAAGTCATTACAGAAAATCCTTTAAAGGCCGGGTGCCTACGCTGAGCAGCTCGTTCCCTGTGTGCTGCTGCTTCCCGGCAGGTGAAACTTACCGGGTGGTAAACACCTCCGACTGCCAGGAAAAACAGGAAGGGAGGGTACATTTCCAACCTGGAGGGCAGAGAGAGGAGCTTTAGAAATTGCCCCGTGTAACTGCTGCGCACAGGTCAGAAATCTGGGAGTAGACCGAACGCTGATGGGGGAGCCCAGCCATGGTCCCCACCCTCTTCTGCGCTGCACTGGGAGCAGCAAGTGGAAGGACCTCACTTGCAGCACACTCATGAGCAAGGTCTGCAGGTCTGAGTGGGCTCCCTGCAGAACCCAGCATCTCCCCGCTCTCCAGGCCAGGGAGGCCCAACCTCAGTTTGGGTGTGACCTGCTGCTAATGTGGTGGAAGGGCATGCAGTAAGTCCTCTGGAAAGATTATCCAGAAATCCCAATGTGCCAGAAGCTCCCCATTCGGCTTCCAAGAAGCCTGTGCACACACCTCGTTTTCTACCTGGACTCGGCATGCGGTGCCCGTGGCCGACATCACTGCTGCCGTGCAGCAGATACGAGCCCAGCCGCAGACACCCACCAGCCCTGCCTTTGGTGCCCACAGGAACACTCACGCGTTCTGGTGGGCTCGCTGGATGCAGTTGAAGAGGTGCCCATTCTCAGGGTCAGTGCTGTACATGGTGGGGCACTGTGGGCAAAGCACACACGGTCAGGAGTGGACTGCAGACCCGAGTTCAGATCAACCTTACACACACACATGGTCAGGAGTGGACTGCAGACCCGAGTTCAGATCAACCTTACACACACATGCTGTCAGGGGTGGACTGCAGACCTGAGTTACACACGGTCAGGGGGGTACTGCAGACCCGAGTTCAGATCAATCTTAACACATCCCAAGTCATAGCCTCTTCCTGCCCTGACAGGCGACTGGTAGATTTCTGCTTAAACAGTCTTGGTGACAAGGTCCTGCTTCTCAGCAGCGCATTCAGTGTTTCCATGAAACCCCCAGAATCAGGAGTGCATGCCAGTGCTGTGCCTGCCTACGGGCAGGGGATGAAGCAGCTTATGCCCAACTCGGGGCTTTTTATCAAACTGTGCCGCAGCGGCAGGTGTCAGATCACTGCAAAGACACCATGGGGAAACGGGTTCTTCCCGAGACAATCAAATACCACATCCTCTGCGGTTTGCCCTAATGGGGGATAGGTAATGGAGTTGATGAGAATTCTAATGGAAATGTCCACTGGAAGGAAGGGAGAAGACACTGGATATGAAAAATTTAAAAGAAGTCCAGCCAGAGAGCCTGACCGCACACACGTGGCTCAACAGAAACAAACATTTAATTGACCCTCAGGGACAACTTTAGACAGCATCCCTTCTCAACGTGCTAGAACTGAAGGCAGGATTCACCAGACCTGCTGTCTATGCCTGGGCTACGCCTGCCATCTCCGTTTGGCTTGGAAAGGAGCGTGGTCACAGTCGCCTTAGGGTGTCACCCTCAGGTGCAAAGCAGTAACAGTGGTGCCAGGCAGCTCCCCTTAGGAAGGGCGCCCCCAGCAGCAGCCCCAGCCAGAGCACACGCTGCACACCGCTGCACACCCCGGACCTGCTGCGGAAGCAGGAGGTGGTAACTGCTTCCCAGCAGGCTCCCAAGCTCCGTGCCTCTCTCCTGCCACTGAGGAGCACAATTTCTAGTAGGTACAGTCCCCAAACTGCCACCACCGGCCACTGGCCTGGACAAGTCAGACACCGGCTTGCTGGCACTCACCTCCACCTTGTACTTCTCGCGGGCCTTGACAACATTGACTCCTAGATGGAGCACCATGACAAAGCTGGCGGCACCGGTCAGCAGCACAAATCCGTATTCCTTGGAGAGGACGGCCATCGTGCTGTGGAAGGAAGCACCCGCATGGATTCCGCCCGGCGTGAGCTCGGTGCCCCCTGCCCACAGGTGCCACACGTAGACCCCAAGGAGTGCTCCGAAGAGGCCATCAAGCTCCACTGCCTGTCATGTAAAGCCCTCAAGTGCATGTTTCGTCTGTGCCCAGGTCCTTTGCCCAACTTTACATTTACAGGATTTATCTCTGTCGCTGCAGTGGTCATTGGGGTGACACAGCCAATGAAAATCACGTGTTTGAAACATATTCCACAGGAGGAGAGGCTAAGGGAGGCATCATGCTAGAGAGCAGGCCGCAACAGCACGCGCGGGGATTGAGAGCTTTGCGCCTTTCTGCAGGGGGCGCTGAGGTCAGGAACCTGGAGGCCTCCCCTCCATCCTGAGCCTGGGTGTGCTGGTACCACAGAAACCTCAACACTGGACGGTCCTGTCCTGGGGCTCTGAAAGCAGGGCCTGGCTCCCGAGGCCATGAAGCTGCCTAGAAACCTGGGCTTGGACAGCTCCTGGGAACCCAGGCTGCAACCAAATACCACTTCAAAACCAGCCCCTTGAAGCTCCTGATGATTGAGATTGTTTCTATTTATTTGTTTTTTTGGTATTGGGGGCTGAGCCTGGGGGTGCTTAACCACTGAGCTAATCCCCAGCCCTTTTCATTTTCTGAGACAGGGTCTCGCCAAGTTGCTGGGGCTGGCCTGGAACTTGCACCCTCCTGCCTCAGCCTCCTGGGTAGCTGTGCATCACCACAGCCTGCAGCAGGAAACCCTCGCAGAGCCAGTGCTCTCTCTACAATCAGCAATTACTTTACCCCTGAGCATCTCTTGCACAGGGTAAACACATCTGCTGGGCACTCACTCCTGCTCACATGTGTGAAGGTGACAGTGTAGCGTGCAAGCCCAGAGGGACAAGCTGAGGCAGGGGCAAGAGAACTGACAGAAGGGGGACAGGGGAAGGGCTCAGGGCAGCTCTCCCTGCTCTCCCTGCCCCTGCAGGAGTGTGCCCAAATCCGTTCAGGAGCAAGGCCTGGACAGCTGCCTGCCAGGAGGGTGGAAGCGACCCTGCACTCCTGCCTGCGATGGAGGAGTCCTGCTAAGCTCTCCCTGACACCCGCCCTCACAGACAGCAGCCACTTGCTGTAGCCTCATTTCTGAGGCTCCAGGGCATCGAGTTAGGCATTCCTGACCCTCAGAGGGTGCCTCTGAGAGTGTCGGAGTGCACAGCAAGGGGAGGGCAGCCCCAGCCCGGGTAGCTGCAGCCACGCCCTGGGTTGAGCAGGCCCAGAGGTACCAGACAGCTTCCAGAGCAGGAGCTGATAAGAGATGCAGCGCCCCTAGACTGCATGCATTCTGTTGACTGCGCAGGCCGGCCGTGTCACCCCTACCCTTTTAGGGACCCAGCAAGATAAGGTTCCCAAGGCTGGGAACTCACTTTCAGACCTTGACTTCTACACGGTGCTGGACACTGGACACAGCACAGAGGCTCTGCCTGCGAACGACCACACCTTTGCTTCCTACCAGTCAGCTGCCACCACAGGCACCTGAAGGCTGATCAGCGACTGGCCTCTGAGGACGAAGAGCACAAGATTTAAGTCTCCTATTCCTGGCTTTTTAAACAGAATCTCAGTAGAGTGCTACTATCCTGTCTTCCAGATCCGTGGTTCTCAAACTTCAGCGACACTGAAATCACCTGGAGGGCTGTGAAAACACCTCCCTGCGGGGGTTTCTGATTCAGCAGGCTCAACACTGCATTTCTAACAAGTTCCAAGATGATTTTGATCATCCTGGTCAGTCCACATTTAACATGGCAAATGTTTTAATGTCACTGTTTTAGGCACAAAGAAAACTTGCAGGAGGGGAGGTGGTGACTTTATCTGACTCGACACCAGGGGCCCAGTCTTGCCTAGGGACTGGCTCTGCTGGCTCGTAGGCTCCGGGCACCCTTCTGCAGGAGTCGCGGAACACAAGGATGGGACTGGAGGATGGGACTGGATTGCTATGCAGGGCGGGCTGCAGGTGGCCCTTCACAGTCACATGCTAAGTGTGTGCTCACCAGATGACCAGTTTCCTCCAGCCCAAGGAGAGGGCTCAAGACTGTGCCAATGGCTTGGTTTCTTCTGACACATGCTTTGGAGCCCAGGCCGTAACAGCCACTGGGGTCCTGGACCTCTCTCACAGTTACGGTCATGGTCAGCAGACCAGACTCTTCCACAGTCGAAGGAGTGGGAGTTTGCGGCAGCCATGCTCAAGAGTGAGGCTCGTTATGCTGAGCTGACTCTGGGGCTACCAGGTCCAATACCGCTGATCAGGGGCACCTCGAATTCTGTGACCAGCAACATGGCTTCCAGTGAGAGGCATGCTTAAGGGTTTAATGGGACCTCCAAACTTCTCACCCTACTGGCAGAAATCGCGAAGTAAGAAATAATATCACAATAACGTTGAACGCCCATCTGGAGACTACAATCAGTGCTCCTATGTGCTAGAGGCACACAGTATGAACTCACAGAAGTCCTGTGTGGCACTTACTACTGTCACTCCCATTTCACTCGACAGAAGCCGAGGCAAAGGCGATGGCCTCACTGCTCGAGTTGAAGCTGGAGCTGCAGGCAGCGGGCAGCCGTGCTCATGCTCGCTGTGATGAGACCAAGCTGCTGGGCCTCCCCTCACCCACAAGGTCGCCTCCTCCCCACCCAGGAGCTCCGGGGGACCCCTCTGCAGAGCCTGCACTCCAGGTCAGTCCTGCCACAGCCTGGGTGGCTCCTAAGGAACAGAGCCAGGACAGCAGCCCAGGGGCGGCAGAGCCCTGGTCCATGGGCCCTAGATTGGCTCTGCTGCAGGGACAGTTCCACTGCCTTCTCCAGTGGGGACCCATTCTATTAGCATCGTGGCTTTGCTCTTGACTGACAGCCCTGGCTCGAGCCAGAACGGACCCAGGGCAGACCCTCTTCCGTTCAGCACCTTAGTGGGAGAAGCATTGCGTTTTCCACCACTACTGTGATGTTACAGGTAGGTTTTGGTGGTGCCCCTCTGGAGAACACTTTAGATACAAATTACTCCTACAATATAACACTTCTGTTTGTAACTTAAAATTTATTAAAGTATTTATTATTTGCCAAGCAAGGATTTGTTGGGAACATGCCAGGGTGGAGGAAGGAAACTCAGTATAGTACTCTGAGGCAGGTGGGACATTGGTCATGGGGGCAGCAGAAAAGCTGCCTGGGTGCCCACTGGGGTCTTGAGGACTATGTGGGTGAACAGCATTCAGGGTCAACTCCAGTGACCTCAGGGGCAGTAAGCCACAGGTACCCTGGCAAAACCCCCTCCAGGAGGCTCAGATCTAGGCTTACAGTGAGGCAGTGCTGGTCTGACCCCCAGAAGCTGTGCTGCTCTCCAGTACCGAGTGAGCCACGTGGGGCCCACTGCTCTAAGAGTGGCCTGGGCAGATTCTCCTGGGAGCACAGCTACTCTGGGCGGTGGCTTCACCAACTTTCCTCTAATTCCGCCACCAGCCTTATCGCATGGGGCAGGGTTCCTCGCTGGAGCCAGGCTCACCCAGAACACTTCCTGCCATGGCAGGGTGAGGCCCTCACTCTGCCCATGCCCCTCTTGGCCCAGCAGAAACTCCCCAGGGCACAACCGCTGTGGCACAGATGGAACAAAAAGCAGGCTTTATGGATCTGGGGACTTGCCCCAAGTAATTTGTCACTCCAAGTCATGAAGTTACAACCCATTATCTTTTACTGGATGTCAGCTGGATTTTCAGGGAGAGGATTTTGCCTTTCAGCTCTCTCTTGGTCCACAAACAAGCAATTAACATCCAGTTTGGACACTGGTAACCCCTGTTGTGAAACTGTCCTCAAACTGTACTGCAGTTTCTCAGCCAGCGTCTTTTTTTGGGGGGTGGGGGGAGGTACCAGGGATTGAACCCAAGTGCTCTTAACCACTGAGCCACATCCCTGGTCCTTTTTTGTTTTTAAATATTTTATTTTGGGACAGGGCCTTGCTAAGTTGCTAGGGCTGGCTTTGAACTCGTCATCCTCCTGTCTCAGCCTCCCGAGTTGCTGGAATTACAGGCACATGCCACCACATCTGGCAGGTATCTACCATTTGAAAGCACCCATGACTAGGACGGTGATGAGGCTCTCTGGATCAACTTGCAGCCAGCCCCAGGGTTCACCGAAGTCCTTCTCTGGCTATGTAGGGTGCCCTGCTCCACACGGCAGAAATCAACATCCGCTTAAGGGTGGCAACTTAAGGGTCAGTCTGGTCATGAGAGATGGACTTACCTAAGCCCCCAACACCAGCTGGTTCAACAAACTGAGGCATCTGGGGTCCAGCAGCCGCTCAAAGCTGCCCTCGCTTAAAGCCCAGCTTGCGTCTGCCTCCAGGTGCTTTCGGAAAGCCTCAAAGTTATCTCCAAGTGGGGTAGCCGAGCCTCCCCAACCCAGGGGGAGCTCAAAGGAGAAAGTAAGAACCCAGCGGAAGCAGCACAAAAACAATTCTGTTTCCACGGTGGAAGACAAAGCAGTCTGGGAATTCTCCAGGTTCCTCCTACGTTTTCAAAAGCCAGCTCACTGTCCACATTAAACAGATGGAATTTCAGCAAATCTTCAAATGACTGCTAGACTTAAGAGATGTTTGAAAAACAGAATAAAACGCAGGTGATAAAAAATAAGTGCTCTCCTGCAGGGGCTTTCATGTTCTGAAGATGTTTCTCCGAGGCCTGGAAACAACGTCCAAGGAGCAGGAGCGCATTACTTATCCAGCACCTGCTCAGAGTCAGGCCAAAGGCCATTACCTGGGTCTTTCCTAGTTCCTCTTTTCTTCAGTTCATCAATGTTGCTGGGAAGCTGAACTCTTAAGTTAGGAGGCTGAAGATCTCACCCTCCAGGAGGCAACTGCGCTATCCTCCAACGTTTCTGCTTATAGTTAGCACAGCTGGCCATGGGGAAGTTTCAGAGGCACTTTAATCCCAACCCTGCGGTGCCTGAACAAGGGACAAGAGACATCCTGCTGTGCTGGCTGGTGAGGGAGTGGAGGGCGGGTCAGTGCTCAAGGCAAAGTGAATGCTCTCCTTAGAGGGACAGGGACAGGCCTGTACGGGCACAGACTCATCTAAGGCCAAATAGGCAAACTGCCTCTCCCCCAGAGCCTGACTTGTGTGTCAGTGGAACTGAGTCTCCCCTGGGAAGAACTGGCAACAGGAATTCAGGAGGATGTGATTTGAAGGAACGCAGAAGGAAACCCAGGCTCCCCTGCAGGCACGGTGACCAAAGTCTCTGCGCCAGATTCTCCATGTTTAGGGCCAGTGGTGACCTTGAGCCTCACCATGCTGGCCCCGCTGGAAGGGAGCCTCCCAGGAGAATGGGATCCCAGAGGCAGCCCACTGGGTACTTCCCAGGGTCACAGGCAGCAACCCCAGAGGGCAGGGGAGGGAATGGAGAGAAGCCATGGGATATGGAATGGAAAAGGGAAAAGGAAGACAGCAATGACAGATTTCACGAGATGAGCTGACTCTGTCCCAGGCTAGCCCCTCTTCAGCACCCTCACAGACAGAACCGGGCCTCATCTCGCCACATGCCACACACCGCTGGGGACACAGGGCGACGTGGAGACTGAGGAAGGTCCTAACACTCCAGTCAGGTGTGGGTGCCAAGGCGGCGGCCACATGGGAAGATGTAAACAGGAGCCTAGCAGATTGGAAGGAGAGCCCTGAAGACAGAGTGACTTCAGCATGCATCCGGAAAACAGCAGATGCCACCAGAGACTTGGCTCTTATAAGGAAGAGGAGGGAAAGCAGAGTGAGTAAAGGAAGTAACAGAGATGAGAGGAGGAAAAGTGGAAAAATCAGTTATCACCAACACTAACTAGCATGCATATTATTCACTGTGGGCTAAACCTGGTTCTGGGCAGTTCAATACTAACTCATTGAAATTCTCACAGCATCTCCATGATTATTACCTGCAGTTTGCAGATGAGAAGCTGAGCATCAGAAACGTTGAATAATTAACTCAAGGTCACACAGCTATTACAGAGCAAAGCCTGGCTCCAAGCTCTACGCTTTGGCTCTACAGCCTTTGAATGAGGTTGAAGAGCAAGTCTGACAACATCTGACCTCTTTTGAAATATCTCCACTTCTCCAGACCCTCTCCAGAGCATAAAATATATTAACAAGGACAGCAAGCTAATAATTAACTCCAAGCCTATGACCAATTAAAGCCTGAGATGTTTCTAATTGGAAGGGAAAAGAGAAAAGCTAAGCTGGGAGAGACTGAGAAAGGGACATTTTCATTCAGGGTGTCGGCCCTGCGGCACGACAAGCGGAGGAAGGAGAACAGGTCCTCCATCCTCCAGGCACACAGGCCAGCATGGTGCAGAACAGCACAGCAGAGAATAAACATTCAAAATCGGGATCCCCTTAACTGACATTAGCCAGCAGCCTGGAGCCTAGGGCAACTAAGCCAGGAGGGAGGGAGAGGAAGAGAAAGTCTTGAACAGCTCACACTGATACCACTTGGACTTCCCTGCACAAGAACTGCAGGCAGTCTGGAGTTAATTCTTAGCAGATGCAATCCCTCCTAGAGTACCAGTCATCACGTGAAGGAGAAGCCCTGGCTAAAGCACGGGTTTGATTCTTCCATGCCTGAGTATACATGGAACAAACTTTGCACAACTTTTTTATATAAGTTAGGATAATATTATTATTGAGAGAGAGAGGATAGAATCAATTTTATTTTTTCATCTGGCCTTTGTTTCTCCAGCACTTAGTTGTGAATGTGGTGCTGGGGTTTGAACCCAGGTCCTCGTGCATGCCAGGCAAGCGCTCCAACTACTGCACCACTGCTCCAGCCCCCCATTTGTATTTCTTAAGCTGAAGAAATACAATATTGCTTTTTTATAATAAAAAGTGTGACTAAGGCACCAAAATCTTAGAATCCATGTTTCAGTTAATGAACAGGTCAACTCTAGGAAAAACTCAGATGGTACCAAGGGGACCTATGAAATCCTGCACTAAGAAGATGGCACTATTTTCCTGTCCCCTCATTGCTGTATTTCTCCCTATAAACACAGACAGATTAGTAGATGCTGTAAGAGATTTTATTTTACAAAGGAATAACTTATCTGATGACTTGAGTTCTTGTTCAGCAGGATGCTATACTCATAAATAATACTAATAAATTCAATTGCAAAAATAGTAACAGCATATTCTTCTAAACTGATATTGCTTTCAAATGCTGTATGCTTCTTGGTCAATTGTGGGCAGCAATGGTGCTCTGAATCCAGATTCAGAATGTTTAAACACAGCTAGAAGTGCGTAGGCACTAGATTACTTCTGACACACTGATTTGATCTACCTTATTCCAGATCACCCCAGGCCATCTCAGCATCTCTGGATAACGGATAAGAGCCCTTCGTTCACAAGTGCTCCTTCTCTGCAGTAACCTCCAGGTGAGCAGGTTCCCTTTAGGACTGTTTCCCCTAGAACTCCAGGCCAGCAGGAGGAAGTCCAGATAAAGGAAAGGCTGCCTTTCTCTGGTTTTGGTCCTTAATGTAAAGAAGCCCCGGAGTGCAGTTTCTATGTGGCCACAGTATCACTGTCATTTTATATATAGTAACATCGGTTTAAAAAAAAAAGAAGAAATCACTTGACAAAGTTTTCTATTTCTGTAACATTGTGTCAGGAGGGAAGCTTAGCAGAATGTCTTCCCAGGGGTGAAAGTATTTGTTTGGATTTTGGATGTTGGTTTTATTTAACTCCTTAGTTAAATATAACTCCTGTGAGAATAAACATTCTTGATCCTGAGAGAGATAATACACTTGCACTTCTGAATTCACTAAAACGTGCCTCCTAGAAACTGCAGGCTCCAGGTGATCTGCAGATTTCCCAAGAGAAGCCCTTGTTCCAGCTCCCACCCCCAAATCTGCCGCAATTCTGCAAGGCGCACATCTGCCAGAAGGAAGCATACTTCCCTTCAGGGCCCCACCTTCCCTGGTGGGGACTGGTCCCACTGCCCGGAGCTTCTTCAACCCCTCTGCCCGTCCGTCTCTGCTTTTCCTTCATCTCCTTTCCCACACTCACTTGTCCCCCAGGCTACTCGTAAATTCGTGACTCGCAAGTGAAGTATTAGCAGAAGCCACAACTTCAGGCAATGACTCACGAACTAGTCTCCAGCCCCATCCAACGCCCTGCAGCTGCCCCACCTCTGTGGCTCCGGGCCTCCTTGCAGCGACACCACTTTCTTAACCAGTTCCGAAATTCAGGAGACGAATGCAGATTCCCACCCCCTACCTTGAGGCATCCCCTGCTCCAGGGCAGCGATAGGAAATGACCCACCTACAGGTTCCAATACAAATGCTCCAGAGTCCGGAGGAAAATAAACAGAGTTCCCTGGAGGCTCTCCCGAAGGTGCCTAGCAACCCCCCGGGCTGGCGCAGTTCTGCCGCTCAGGCCTCACCGCCAGCCCTCTGCGGTGCCGCGCTCGCTCGTCTCTACCAGAGCTGCAGCTCCAGGAGCTGCACGGCCGAGGAAGGGAAGGAACGCAGGAGTGGCTGACCTTGAGACTCTCCCAGCCTCAAAGGCCGAGCGTTGCTGGGAACCTCCAAACCCACTCCATCAGCGAGAGACACAGGGCGGGTGCAGGGCAAAAGGCATGGAAATACAGAGCTCAGGTCTGGGAAGGAGGCGGGCGCAGAGCCCCGCTCAGCTCCGCGGCAGAGATGCAGGCTGCGCCCAGGGAAGGCGCCTGGGTGCCCCGAGCCCAGCGCTCCGTGCAGCCGGCAGGAGCGAGCACTCACCTGGATCACCTTCGCGACTCTGGTGCAGACCCAAGCTGCACAGCGCTGCAAGGGTGCGGCTCCGGGTCTCGGCCTGGCGCGGGCGGGGCGGGAGCCGGGCTTGGAAAGCCCCGCCCCCGGCGCGGCCACGCACTCGCGGCTCCGAGCCGGCGCGCGCCTTGTGACTTCGCCATCTCCCGGTCGGTGTTTCGGGGGGGTTCCGCCTCCCGGCGATCGCCTGCAGGCGGACCCTCCGTCCCCAGGCGCCTATATCTACTCTCCTTCCCCGGTGCCTTCGTGGCCGTCGTCTTCCGCTGTTCCGCCAACCGCCTTCGCGGTCGGGTTTGCGGAGCGTAGCATGTCTACAACTTTGCCCCGGCGGGGCCTCCGTAGCTGGTGCCAACCCCTTGTGAGAACGCGCAGCCGTCTCCTGGCGCTTGCGCAGGAGCAGGAGCCCGCGCGTCCCCGGGACTTGAAAGTCGGGCGGCAGGAACGAGTCCCAGCTGAGCTTTCGGGCGCTCCCGGGCGCGCAGGCCTCCGGGCACACGCGTCCCGTCTCAGTTCCCTGCGGAAGTTGGCACCGGACCGCGCTCTACCCCTGGCGCTGCGGTGGCCCGCGAGCCCCGGGACAGCGGCCTGCGGACCGGGGCGCGTCTGCCCTCGGCCGGCCCGTGCGCGCGTCCGGAAGGTCTCAGAGTCCCTTTCCTGTAGCTGATTGCGGCTTCCAGCGCTGTCCAGTTTTCCGCTGCTTGCGCAATGCAGCCTTCAGCCCTCGGAGGTCTGGCTCGCAGGCTATAGAGGGCTTTGTTTTAACGGCCTGTTAAAAGGCCGGAAGACCGGGCGCGATGGCGCACGGCTGTCATCCCGTGCATTCGGGAGGCTGAGACAGGAGAACCGCAAGATCGAGGCCAGCCTCAGCAAGTTAGCGAGACCCTGTCTTAACCAAAAAGGCCTGGGGATGTGACTCAGAGGTTAGGGGCCCGGTGGATTTGATAGTGCTAACCCCACCCCCACCCCGCCTCCAAGTAAGCAAATTGGAAAACATTGCTGCATCATTGAGGAAGATTGTTCTCCCTTGCTGACATCTACAAAAGAAAAGCTGCCCCGAGTGGTAGAAGGGAGGACTGGGAATCAGGAGATTCCTGGCCTCTCCTTACCCAGATACCCTTGTTTGACCACACAGAAGGGCTGAACTACTTTGGACCCTCTTTTACAAGCCTCGTTATAAAAGGAATGTGTTTAGTGTAGAAATTTTGGGAAATACAGAGGAAAACCCCAAGAAATACACACCCACACCCACACTGGAGTCATGCTGTGCGCCCTGTTGTCTGCTCTACTTCACAGACTGTGAACCATTTTCCTTTTCACTTCTTGAGCTGTGCATTCTGCGGCACACCTTGGCAGTGACTGCGTGTTGCCTCATGGCTGGATATACCTATACTCTCTTCGAATTCTTTCCCATTACGTGTACAGCCTTTTTGATAAATCCGTGTGCGTGCTTGTAGCAATTTCTTTTGCCTCGATTTCTTTAAAGAGCAATTTCTGGGTCAGAAAACAGACCTTTTTACATCTTTCGGTATCTATTAATAACATGCGTTCCTGGAAAAAAAATTTATCTGACCCTGGATATTGGATATCATTTCCATCCATTTTCAATTGGGAATAAGACTTTTTTCACAAGGCTATTTTGAGGTTCCAATGCAATTGAAGTGAAGATAAAGTGCTACTTAAAAGTCCTGTCCTCTTTGTCTGAGGGTAGTGCATTTTGCAGGTCCTGTTAACAACACGAGTTATGGCTTGGCACACTGGCGCCAGCGCTGCCCTGTCCCACTTCACTCACCATTAATTCCTTCTCAATTACAGTCTGGCTTCTGCTTCACACTTCTTGCCTTCTAAACTCTCCATGGGTTCTCAAGCTGCGGTCTCCTGATTCTTTGCTTCCGTTCTCCTTTGTTGGATCCTCTTCATCCCCCTGCCTCTTGAAATGTGTTTGAGATTCTCCAAAGCACTGCTATTTCTTTCCTTTGCATTGTTCTCTTCCGGGTCTCTCTATTCTCTTACTGATCACATTTACTCCTGTGACTATTTTGGTTGTCTAGAACCCAGATTCCCTTCTCTTTTAGAAAAATTCCTTATTTGTTTTTTAATGATTTTTGAAGGCAGTACCTACTCAACTGCTTAAGTTAAAAGGCCACTTCCTTTCCCCACCTCTAGAGCTAAGGGGGTGGGCATGTGCCTTTGGGTTTGCCAATCAGATGCTCAGTTCCAGGACTCTGCCTCTGAAGAGAATGAATAGCAACTTGGACACCCCTGGAGGTCTCATTAATGATGGTGGCAGCAGTGAGGGGGACCCAATGACCTGATTTCTCTTACAGTCTTCCCTGAGCATTCCATTAAGAATTACAACTCCCCCCTTATTGAAGCACTCCTTGTCCCCCTTCCTTGTTTATTTTCCACCATCTGATGTATTTTTAGTTAACTTATTTGCTTATTATCTGACTTCCCTACTCAAATGCAAGTTCCACAAATGTGTGTGGTCTGTTCAGTTACAGCTGTATCCCTAGGTGGCTGGCACAGAATAGGCACGCAGTAACTACTTTTTACATGAATGAACAAATGACTTTTCTGTTGCCTAGCTCTCTGGTTTGGAACTCCCTGTTTTTGTTTTAAACAGTATGTACCTTATAGTTATAATAATGGGGTTCATTTTGACATATTCATAAAAGCATGTAGTAACTCCCTGGGTTTCTGTGAAGCCTGTGCCTCCAGCCTGCCACTAACTGTGAGCCCTGACAGCCATCTGAGAGGTATCCTTTGAGCTAGAGAGCCTGTCATCTCTGCTTCCTGCATTCCAGGCTCCTGCCACAGGGTGTCTGGGGCTTGCTACCAAACCTGTGTGTATCTCAGCAAAGGGCATCATCTAGGAAAGTACTTAGTTAGAAACCTGGTGTCACTCCTTACCTCTTTGGCCTTGGACTTGGGAATCCGACTGTCCTGCAGTGGAATCCCACAATGGTTTTTATTTAACTATGTGACTTTGGCAGAAATTACATATGTTTTCTGAACATGTCTTGCTTTTTTATATGCAAAATTAGTATGGGAAGAGGGTACAGAGTTTGGGCCTCCCGGAGTCAGTTAACATATGATAGCTTTTGTTATTACCAATTCATTTTGATGGCACCTCAGAACAGGTTCCTTTCTAGTTCCTCTGCCATGGTTCAGACTTTAAGCCTCCTCTGATTTGGACAAGTACAGAAACCCTTTAATTGACTTTCCTTTAGAACTTCATTACCAAGAGCTATCATGGTTATCTTTCTTTCTTTTTCTTTTTAGAGAGAGTCAATGTTATTTTCTTTCTTCATCTGGTTTTTGTTTTTCTGACACTTAGTTGTGTATGTTGAGCTGGGGTTCGAACCAGGCAAGCTCTCTCCACTGAGCCACCTCTGCGGCCCTGCGTCATGGTTATCATTGTGAAGCGGATCTCTTCTTTGGTGCCTGTGGGTGAACTCCAGACTCTCAGACGTGGCGTTTCAAGGTCCTCACGGTTTAGCTTCCACCCGCTTCTCCAGGCTCCTCTCACTTGACGTAACAGACCCTTGCTGAGTGCCTGTGGGACGCTGGGCTCTGATAGCACCTACCTTCTTACAGGGAGCCTGTCAATGAGAAGAAGCCAGGGACAGATGGCTCAGTGCATTTTATGCTGCTGCAACAGGAAACCCGAGATAGGGCAGTTTATAATGGCAGTTGTGGAGGCCAGGAAGGCTGAGTGCTGGCATGTGGTCTGGGCCTTCTTGCTGTGTCCTCATGTGGTGGAAGGGCGGGCGCAGGCAAGTGCATGCACCCTCTCCTACGAGGCCCTTTCCCTGCTGGCGTTCATCTGCTCATTAGCAGAGCCCTTGTGGTCAAACATCTCCTAGGCCCACTTCCCACTCTTGCACTGGGGTTGTTTCCATCACAAGGATCTGGGGACACACACTCAAACCTTAGTGGTGGAGCTGTGGAGATTGCCATCCTGTCTTGTACTTCTATAACCCACCATTACAGAAACTTGTTGTAGGAAGCCTGAAGACTCCTCCCAGCCTGAGTCCCCGAAAGAAGGCATGAAACTTGCAGATCCAAAGCCTGATCTGCAGGTGAGAGTCGAGCTCTGCCCAGCGCAGCCGAGGTCTGCCAGGCCTGGCACAAGTCCTGCTGCCTGTAGCTTGTGTGCAGGGCATAAATATCCATTGCGGCTCACCAAGAGCTTGTGTTTGTTCATTATTTTAGCAAAATTGGAGCAATACAAAAGTAGAGCTAACAGATCTTGGTTATGGCCTAGATGTGTGGGGTGAGGAAAGAAGGGAATCAAGGCTGCGTTTTGCTCATAGAAGGGGGAAAGGTGTCAATTACCAACTTAGAAAAGGTTGGTTGGGGAAGGATTTTGGGTAGAAGAGTAAGGTTCTGTTTTGGACATTTGTTGAAGTCTGGGTGGGTGTTTTAGTCAACTTTTCTGCTGCTGCAACTAAATGTCCTGACAAGAACAATTTTAGGAGGAAGAAGTTTATTTAGGGGCTCACGGTTTCGGAGGCCTTAGTCCACAGGAGGCCGGCTCCATTCCTGGGGCTTGGGGTGAGGCTGAACACCATGGCAGCGGGCGTGGCTCAGGGCAGCAGAGTGCAGAGATACAGAACACATACCCAAAGGTACGTCCCCATGACCCTCCAGCCACTCCCTGCAAGCCTGTGGTTGCCAGTTAGTCCCCATTAACTCTGATTGGGTTAAGGCATTGTAACCCAATCATTTCACTAAGACTTCCCGAATTGTCACACGCGAGCTTTTGGGGGACACCTCACATTGAAACCATAACAGTAGGTTAACTGCCTTTGATCAGATAGCCTTAAAACAGCAGCAGCTGAGCACAGTAGATCTTTCCTTGTTCATGAAACAGTCCAATATGGGTATTCAGTGGCTGAACCCAGTGCTCCCTTGCTCTTCCTGGGAAGCTGGCTGCACTTAGCCATGTTGTCAAGGTGAAAGCACTGCCACTGCACCTCATTTTAAAACACTTCCTGTGTATCCAGAAGAAGGGAGACTTGCTGGCGAGATGCAGGGTCTGGCCTTAGTCTGACTTGAGGACGTCCAGATAGTGTTTGAAATTACATGTAGCGAGGAAGGAACTGGAGAGGAGGAATACGAGATAGCAGTGCATAGAGAACTCTTTTGAGATGTTTGGATAAATACGATTTGCCCCTAAGGAGCCAGGAATCCTGGAACAACTGCCGATTCCAGATATGGAGCAAACAGGTACAAAAGAGCACGGAAGGTGCTTCTTCCTACAAGCAGTACATAGAGAGGGACGAGACAACAGCACGCTGTGGGGCCACAGCGAGATCCTGGATCTATAATGGGGGCTGTTGAGACAGAGACAGAATGTCAGTGGTTATGAATTAAATCAAATTGGATGAGTCCTTTAGGCAAGGTCAACATGTTAGACTCTCCTGCTGGCTTGGAGCAAGCACACAGCCAGGCGCGTACTCCTGTGGAGGGGCCCACGTAGCTAGTACCCAAGGGTGGCCTTTAGGAGCTCGGGTGATCCCCAGCCAACAGCTGGGAGAACGCAAGGGCCTCAGCCCTCCGACAGGAAGGAACTGAATCCTGCATACCACCCAGGTGAGCTTGGAGGAGGACTGAGCTCCCTAGGGGCAGCAGTCTGGAGGGTGCTTTGATTATAGCCTGCTGAGACCCCAGCAGGGAGCCCAGCTGTGTTGTGTCCAGACTTCTGACCTCGGAAATTGTGAGGGTGTGAGTGGTGTTTAAGCTGCTGAGCTTGTGGTCATTTCTTCTGTGGCAAAAGAAAGTGACTCAGACCCTCAGTGTGTAGAGGAGCTGCCGGGAGGGTTTTAAGTCCTTGGGAGAAGCATCTAGCATCCGAACCCCAGTGCGCCAGGAGGGTTTGGAGTCCGGTGAAACAGAAATTGGACAGCAGCCCCCGCAGACAGGATAATGCGCATCATCCCAGGTTAGGCAACAGGTGTTTAGAGATGCTAGTGGGGGAGAACGCTGATGTCAGAAAGTGGTGACTGCGTGGTGGCTTGTTTGTTAGTCCCTCAGTCCACAGCCAAAGAGCAGCCAGGCCCAGAAGTCCAGTTTTTAGCACCTGCAGAGAGGGGTGCTTCATAATGGAGGGACCTAGGTGGAGTCAGAGGGTGGCACTGCCACATTCTCAAAGAATGAGTCACCTCAAAGCAGCTTAGCTTTCTGAAAGGCGATAGCATTTAAGCACCCACATAGTCTGGACGTTAACTGGAATGGGCAGCCATTTTCACATCGTCCTGTCTACATCTTAAAAATTTCACAGAGTTATAGAATGAATATGTTTTAAGTTGAGGGAGTGAAAGAGAAAGAGGGGAGAGAGCACATGCATTATGAAAAGCACTGATTCTCCTTTAATCATGTCTGACTTTCTGCTGTGACGCTCTCTCCATATTACTATCACTGATAATCTCCCAGCAGTCTTATTTACCAGCATTACTATAGGTTAGTTCTGTGAGTTGACTTCAATAGCTAGTATAAACATTGTCACAATGTAAGCAATTTACAATAGTGTTGAATGTTGTGTTGGGCACCCTCCCCTTAATTCATGCCTGATACCATGACACCCACACCTACACATGGGCGATGGTGTTAAAAACAAAAATACAACCATCACAGTTCATTGTTCTTGAGAAGCTTGGGATCATAATTGTGGGCCCCAAGTCGCTGAGTGTTTCCTGCTGTAGTCCGGTGGAAACCTCAGTAATTACTGAGGTGCACAAAGTGATTTCCTCCTGAAATTAATAAAGTCATCACGTGGAGCTCCTCATAAGTGTCAGGCATTGATGGGAAAATTCCTTGTCTTATCCTAGCAGCAACCCTGGGTCACTCCGTTTCCACAGATGGGAAGACATGAACTGGTTAGCTGGGAGAGCTTGATTTGGACAAAGGACTGTCCCCATGTTGGGGTAGTGACTCATTACAGTTTGCCCGGGGCTTTCCTGGACTTAGCACTGAAAGTCCTACACCCCGGGAGTCCCCTCATCCTTGGGCAAACCAGAATCATCAGTCACTTTCCCAGTGCAGCGTCCCTCTCCTCTTCCTTTAAAAAACAAATGATGGTGATGATAATCGTGAGGAGAAGCGAGCGGAGGAAATAGGAGCATGTCAGGCTCAACAGTAACACAGGTTGATTGGGAGAAACCTGTGGAGGGGCCAGTAGAGTCTGGGACCCGTCTTCTGCGGGAAAAGAAGATCAGGGCATTGCTGGGGAGATGTCAGGGGAGGCTCCTTTCTCATGGTGTTCAGGGTTTCTTTGCATGATGGGGGAGTATTGTAGGTGGGTCTGGGATTCAGGGATAGGTGGGTCTTGTTCTAAGAGGGAGGATAAGATTCAAAATGGTGTTGCCTAGGTCATGTTCAACCTGACACTAATAAGACGGTAATTTCCACAGCGTGGCCTCTGCTGGCCTTCTGGTTAGCTACATTATTTGCTAATGGAGTGTCTGAGTTGACAGCTGTTTTAGACAGCTTTTGGTCATGGTGACAAGAAGATCTGGCAAGAACAATCAGAGGAGGAGAAGTTTGTCTGGCTCTGGTCTCAGAGGCTCCGTGCAATCAGCTGACCCTCAGGTCTGAGCCCGAGGAGGCTGTGGCACCGGAAAGGAGCTCAGGATGTGGCAGCCGGGAGGCGCCAAGAGAGCTCCACTCACCAAGGACAGAATACAAGTGCCCAAGGCTAGTGACCTGCTTTCCCCAGCCCAGTTAATCCATATCCATGGATCAAGCACCCATTAGGTCACAGGTCTAATGATCTTGGCATTTCACCCCTGAAAATTCTTGCATTGTCTTACAAATGAGCTTTTGGGGTACACCTCATATCAGAACCATAACAAGAGCTCTTTTTTATTATTTTTGGGGGTCCTGGGGAATGGACCCGGGGCACTCTGTCACTGGGCTGCATTCCCAGCCTTTTTTATTTTTACTTTTATTTTGAGACAGTGGCTCACTCAGGTGTGATGGCCCTGCCTTGGCCTCCCGAGTCACTGGGATTGTGGGCCTGCAGCCCCACACCTGGTGCAGGAATAACAGTCTTAGACCCTCCTCAGGGAGAAGCTCAGGGCCTGAGGCATCTGTATCAACTTGGAAGGTGCTTGCTTCTCTTCAGCTGTTGCCCAGCCACACGGGCCCCAGGGCCATAGGCAGCCAGGCCTTCTTGCCTTTAGAAAGCAGCTCCCCTCTGGGGCTTTTCTGCTTCTCCACGTGGGGTCTTTAAG
Source organism: Aplodontia rufa (assembly GCA_004027875.1). Lineage (NCBI taxonomy): Eukaryota > Metazoa > Chordata > Mammalia > Rodentia > Aplodontiidae > Aplodontia > Aplodontia rufa. Next base: position 74,320 of record PVKS010002300.1, read on the forward strand.
TATTTTTTCTGCTTTAAAGTAACTTCACAGATAAAATGATTTAGAATTCAAAACTCACAAAAGAGAAAGTTCTCTCCCCGTGCTTGTCTGCCTACCTAGACACCTTGCTCGGAAAAAACAAATGCCACCTTTCAAGTGTCCCACAATCCTCCAGGTGTGGACAATCCTCTCTGTGCAGAGACTGTACCATGCACTTTCTCTTTCTGTTTTTTTTTTTTTTTTAAGAGAGAGAGAGGAGGAGGAGAGAATATCTACCAATTTTAGTTAGTTTTTCACATGGCTTTTGTTGCTCCGAGAATTCACTGTATATGCGGTGCTGGGGTTTGAACTCGCACAGTTGCACATGCCAGGCAAGTGCCATAACCACTAGGCCACTGCTCCAGCCCCTCTGTGTTGACAGGTCCCCGGACTCTGGTTCCAAGGCTGTCCTTTCACAGGGAGATGGCAGGGGCCTCTCTGGTCATGGAAAGAAGGTTTCTGGAAGTTGGTTTTGCAGCCTGTGGGCCTTGAGGTTCTTGGCCCAAATGGCTGGGGTGAGTCAGGTGCTGAGAAGCTGTGGCCTCGGGCTTCTGGTCCACGCCCCACAGGGAAGCGAATGTGCCTTTGCCTCCAGCCTGGGTGGCCTCACGGTGTGTCATCCATCCCACTCATCATGGTGCTAGATTTTAGGAACAGATACATTTAAGCATAAAAGTAGGCATTTCTAGCAGAAGTCTTGGCCCCAAGGGGCCAAATGGTCTAAAATCCCCATGGTTCTTGCCCCAGGCTTTACCTCTCAGTGTTGTTTGCATTCTTCCCGTCTCTTTTTCTATAAACGTAGAAGATGCATTCACATCGACATCAGATGAAACAGGGAATGACTGCTCTGTCATTTTGTGGATGTGTGTATATCACAACATTGTAAGGCAGAAACCACTATTGATTTTCCTGTAGTCCCCTCCAAAATATATACATATATAACTACACATGCACCCTATCCATCATCTACAGATCTACAGGCCAACATGTCTCTCCCCACGCGTCTATGCGTCTACACGCTTGAGTTCATATGGCCAGCATGTATATAACTGTGTCTCATGTTTCTGTGCAGCTTTCTGCCATGTGTTCTATTTAACTATGCATGCACGCACTTGTCACTCTGTTTATGGTCTGTGCGTGTCATCTGTGAATTTGTACATCTAGGGATCTAGGTGTGTATGTCTGTATCATATATCCATCAGGTTCCACCCGCTGATCTACCATCTGTCTTTGTATCTATATGTCTACCTGTACATCTGTCCATCATCTCTTCATCTATGAATGTCTGTCTGTATCCATTTGTCATCTCTGTAATCGTCTTTTTTATTGACACTAAAGACTTTCTGGGATGGATTGGTGGCTCAGCAGTTATGGTGCTTGCCCAGCATGCATGAGTACCGGAGTTCAAACCCCAGCACCCACGTACACAACTAAGTGTCTGAGCAGCTAAAGCCATGTGAAAAACTAAATAAAAATTGATTCTCTCTCTCTCTCTCTCTCTCTCTCTTACTGTCCCTCTCTAAAAAAAAGAAAAGGCTTTCTCCTGCACATACTCTGGTACCTTGTTTCTTTCATTTAAGTCACCTTGGACATCTTCTGCGTGTGCACCTCAGGAGCCATCCCCTTCTCTTTTTTAATGTTATCAGCATTCATTGTCATCATAAGGATGGCCCTGCAATACATCTTATGTTTTTCAACATATAGAAAGTGGTAACGCCTCTATGTGCACTTGAACCCCGCCTAGAGCAGGAACTAGAAGATCAGAAGACCACCGCCTCCCAGCCCGCCCAGGGCTCCACTCAGCTGCCCTCTCTCTGTCCATCTCTCTCTCTCTGTCTCTCTCACATGTATGCGCACACTTACACACACACTCATACACTCTAAGACCACTGAGAGCAGGAAGCAGAAGACCACTGCCTCCCAGCCTGTCCAGGGCTCCACTCAGCTGCCCTCTCTCTGTCCATCTCTCTCTCTCTGTCTCCCTCTCCATCTCTCTCTCTCACATGTGTACACACACACACACACACACACACACACACACTGATGCACTCTAAGACAACCGAGGGCAGGAATCAGAAGTTTTCTGCCTCCCAGCCTCAGGGTTCCACTCCCATAGCTGTACCCTGGCCTGCAGTCACTCTCCTCTGACTTTTGGGATATTTTCTTTGCATTCATGTTTTCGACCCTTTGTGGATAAACTTCTAGATGGCAGAGTTTATGGTTATGGTCGTCAGCTCTCTTAAGGGCACGCTTGTTGACTCTTGTTTCTTGCTCCTTTTGCCCAGTGTGTGTTATGAGGTACACCAGGATAGCAGCCCACGGCTGAGTTAATTCATGTCATTACTCAATAGCATGCCACCATGTGAGCAAACCACACTTCAAACCAAGTCGGATCTGTGTGTGTGACTTCCTATCATGAGAAATGCTCTATGGACGCAAGTGCTTACAGGTGTGTTGCGGTGTCCCTGTGTACCACCTTCCAAAGGTCTGGGATTGCTGGATCTAGGTATGACAGCTTCACTAGGAAGTGCCAACCTGTTCTAAACACTACTGATCACCATTCCCAGCAGGTGGTCAAAGACTTCCCAGTGCCGGCAACCTGGCCAACACTTGGTGGGGTCAGTCTGTCAAATTATTTTTCACAAGTTTTATGCAGATGATCAGTTTAGTTCGTGCTCTGTCCCTGTTAATGTTCTTCGCTATTACAAAACTGTAATAAGCCCAGCTTCACAGATGGTCTTGGTGAGCTTCCTGTAGTACGTCTCCTTCAAGCCACTGCAAATGTCGGTGGCTCTGCTCACCCCCACGCAGCGCACAGAGCCCACTCGGCACCCCGCCAGCCCTGCTTGCTGCACCTCAGATGATTTCTTTCCTTTCTCTATTTGCTCTACCTAATAATTAGGGCATATTGACTGTGCTTATCTAGTTACAGATGCAAATAGTAAGTCTAACTCTACTTTTTTTTTTTTAAAGAGAGAGGGACACAGAGAGAAAGAATCAACTTTATTTAGTTTAGATTTTCATGTGGCTTTGTTGCTCTGACACTGGGTTGTGTATGTGGTGCTGGGGTTTGAACCCACATCCTCGTGCATGCCAGGCAAGCGCCATAACTGCTGAGCCACCGCTCCAGTCCCTAACTCTACTTTTAGTTAATAACTTTAACTTTTTTCTTTGAAAACTAGCAATACTCATCTTTTGCCCATTTTTACATTTGGTTTCATTTTTTCTTGTTAATTCATATACATTTTTTAAATTGAGGAAATTAGCCCTTCTGTGTCCTAAATGTACATCTTTTTACATTTGACACTGACTTTTGATGATTCCTTTATTCTGAGAAGGAAACAGTCTGTATATTCACATTTACAGATCTTGTATTCTGGTCCTTGGCTGCATCCCTCTTACAAAGCCTTTTCCTATCTTTACTTGGGCTTTATTTATTTATTTTTAGAGAGAAAGAATAATAAATTTTATTAGTTTTTCATCTGGTTTCTGTGTTTCCGCCACTTAGTTGGGTACGGGGGCTGGGGTTTGAACCAGGTCCCTTGTGCAGGCCAGGAAATTGTGCTACTGTTGAGCCACTGCTGCAGCCCCTCAGGCTTTGTTTTGGAAATTTCTGGTTTGTTTGTGTTAACTCCCTAATATATGATGAATCTTTGAGGCACCCGAGTGGGGAATGCAGGAGCACCTAGCTTACCCAGCCAGTGGGTCAGTTCTCTTTCCTCCCTGTGCAAATGCCACCTTTAGCATGAACTGAGATGCCGGATGTAGTTGGTCTATTTTTGGACTCCCCATATTTTCTCATTGGTGTCTATTTTTCTCCTGTGTAAAAACCATTTTAACTTCTGCACACAGCTTGGGTTCAAAAAGCAAAACCATCGTGCTTGAGTGACACCAGTCCTCTGAGAACATGACAGATGGCAGTGAGGGTTCAAATCAAGTGTGGGAGCAGCAGGCCAATCCCAGGCAGACCCTATGGGTGAGTTCCGGGGTCCCTCTGCCCCACCAACAGACCTCTTCCTGCAGGGAACTGTGTGGTAGGCGCTCCTTCCAGCACTGGGCCAGCAGATGCCTCTGGTTGGAGGTCCCAGGGCAGAATCCGGGCCTGTCCCCTGTGCTACTTGTCTAAGAACACCATCACAAGGTACCCAGGCTGGGGGCTTAAGCTATGCACATTTATTTTCTCACGATGCTGGAGGCAAGCAGCCAGGAGCAGAACAGAGCCAGGGCTGGCTTCCTGGTTTTTCCTGGGCTTCAAGATGACTGTTCTCTTCTGGAGTCTTCGTGTAGCCACCGTTGTGCACATCTGTGCCCTGATGGCCTGCAAGGAAGGCTGTCATGTTGGATGGTTAGGTTTTACCTGCCTGCCTTTCTCAAGACCCACCCACTACACAGCCACTTTCCGAGCTACTGAGTGTTACGGTGTCAACCCATGATATTCCCCCAACACAGAGAACTCACGTGCCCCCACATTAAATCCTGAAAACAATGACACAGGGGGTCCTAAGAGTGAGGGTCCAGGCCCTGGGGTCATGAACTGGACTTGGTGTTAACCCAGCTATCTGAGGCCAGCACTAGAGGGGTAGTACGTAAAACGAGAAAGTCATTCTGCGCCTGCATAGCTGCGGGAAGACGTTCCTGCAGCCGTTCTAGGACCAGGCTTCACCAGGATGTTCCCACGCCTGAGGGACGTTCCCGATGATGGGGCATGAAGGAACTGCAATCAGGTCTGGGACTATTCCTTAGCGTGGCTTCCACATGTGCAGCGCGGGCTCAGTCAAGCCTCGCAGGAAGAGCCGACTCAAGTAGGCCCCCGCTGCTGCCCAGGTGCTGGCTCCTAGCATTGCAGTGTCCGGGGCTTCTGAGAGGCACCAGGGAAGGCAGGCTGCTGCTGTGGGAAGCCTTGCTGTGTGAGGCTCTGTGGACTCTGTGCTTCGGGGGCTTTTTACTCCCCGGCGGCAAGGTCTGAGGTGGGCCACTCCCTAACCACGTGCTGCTGTTGGTCCTGCCTCCTCGGAAGGTTTGGAGAGGAAGGCAAGGTGCAGAAGGATGAAGCCCCCCATCCAGCTCTCAGTGGTCCCTGCGCCATCACATTAGGAAGTGCTCTACTATTCACCTGCTGCTGGCGTCCTGTTAATTCATGATGATCATACATAGAGGACAACAGAGAATGTAACATTGAGAGGCACACAAAGATCTGGTCAAGTGCCCCTCGTTTTTCGTGGGAGGAAGAGAGGGAATTAACCTTTATTGAGTTAGGTATTAGATGCGTCATGGTTTGGACATGAAGATTCCCCAGGAGCTCCTGGGTCAGGGCAGGAAAGTTCAGAAGTGACCTGATTGGGTTGTGAGAGCTGTAACTGGGTGGTCACTTTGGGCAGGTGGGGCCCACAGTGAGCAGATGGTCCCTGCGGGGGGCAGTGGCTGGAGGGCGCTTCTTCCCTGCAGCCTCTTCCTCCCTCCACCACACCCATCAGCCATGATGTTCTACCTGCCTTGGGCTCTCAGCAATGAGTTGGCCCACCATGGACTAAACCTCGAAACCATGAGCCAAATTAAACTTTTCTGCTCTCTGTTGTTCTTGTTGGGTATTTTGGTTACAGTGGAGAAGTGCTGACTAACACAACATATGTTATAAGTCCCCGTCGTGTAAATAGGGAGATGCCACTGAGAAAAAGTAGGCCACTGGCTGAGAGGCACAGGGAAGTCAGGGCCAGTCCTGGAACCCGGCCCTGCTCCTTCCTGGGCACTTGTCTTTGGGCAGTGACTCTCTAGCCTAAATTTGATGAGTTAGTGACCCAATCTTTTTCCTCTGTAAATCACATAATGTAAAGTCATCCTGCCACTATTCAGAAAGTGTTTAAGGTTGCATAGGTGAACCAAAGGTCTTCTCCCACTCAGGCCCCTGGACCCCAGCTTGAATGGTGAATGTGAAAGCCAGAGGCCCCGCTCTGTGCCTTCTTCAGACCCCACTGCGTGTGGGAGGCAGAGGTGCGGTGGAGGAGCCGCCTTTCAGGATGAGGAGCTCTGAGCACAAGACCAGCCCTCAGGGCCTGCGGGATGGAAGGGTCCCATGCTGATAGCGAGGACCAGGAACCTGCTCCAAGAAAACAGAGCGGGGAAAGGGAAGAGCACAGAGTGTAGACTGCGGAAGAAGGAGGTGCAGATGCTTCCGAGACAGGGTTAGACTGTTGGGGTGGACGAGGGTCAGGACAGCAGAGTCAGCCCTAAAGCAGACCTGCAGAAGCAGTCCCTGGAGAGAGCAGCACTCTGCTGTCACCTGTGCCACCCCAGGCCACCATTGTGTTCTCGTTGTCCTGCATCCTGGAAAGCCACCCTCACCTGAGTGGCGCCCACAGGAGTGCTTACCTTCAGGGTGGATCCAGGCACTGGTTTCCTGGCCTTCCGTGCTGGCACTGAAGGATCTGCATGTGGGACACTGAGAGTTTCGAGGTGAGATGAGATGCACAGGAAGCTCTTGCCCATTCCTTGCTCCCCTGTTGCTGCGAGATTCCATTATCAACAGGTTGTGATTCAAACCCATCCTCATTCTGTACCGGAAGTGAAACTGGATTCTGATGCATTTACTAAATTGTATGCCAAAGCTTGTTGGCTTGATTACTATTCTGGACATATTCCGCTTGGAATGTGTAGTTCAGATCAGCCTGGGGACGCTGGTTCCTCCTGTGCCCTCTGCTTGTCATGCAGTCTGCGCTGCAGCCATCCCTCCTGCAGGGTGCTGTGGAGAAGAGGCCTTCCTGTCAGTCCCTGCCGCGTGCACCTTGGGTCTCTTCACTCTGCCTCTTCCCCCAAACACACAGAGCACTCAGTCTGTCGGGAATGACTTGGGAATGGAGGAGGGCTGGAGTACTGTGCCAGAAGAAAAAGAGAAAAGGGTGGAAGGGCAGGAGTCGGGAGGTGATTCTGGTTGCATCTTTCTTCCCTAAAGCTTAGCACACAGAGCTATTTAAGTGGACATGAGGTGACTTCACACACCACACACACAAGCCTGCCCAAGTTGAGGGGAGCGATACTGACAGCTCAAGGCTGGTGGATCTGAGGTGCAGACGTTAACAATCCTGTTGGCCCTTTAAATGGCTTGAAAGACGACATATCTGTAATTCATCTCAATCCTAGCAGTGACTTAAATCGTCGGTAAAGTCAATCAGCTGTGAAAAGAGGGAAGGAAGGCCAAGCAGCTGCCACTTTAAGTTGCTGAAATGTTCAAGGGACCCAGCCTGCTGCTTCAGCTCCCGGTGGGTGTAGAGTCCAGCTGATAAGATTCAAAAGCAAAGCAGGAGAAACACCAGGGGGACAAATGGGGAAGTGACTGGGCAGAGTGAAAATTTGTCAGGATAAAACCGGTCTCACGAGGCAGCGCCCAGGAGACCGTGGCAGCACGAGGTGAACCACACGGCTTGCTTCCATCGTGGAAAAGGAAGACTTGTTCCTTTCACTGACTGCGTTCCTGGAGACGTAACCTTCCGTAACTCAGAAATAGAGGATCTTTTGTGGTAGTAAGAAAACACACTGGTGTGGGCCGTGGAAGTGACTTCACAGATTGGAGCCAAAGCCACAGGAGCACAGGACACATGGGTCCAGGCACCTCAGAGAGAAGGGAAGGGGAAAACAGGCAGGGCTTTAGAACAGTGCTGTCACTCCTTTGAGAAAGCGGGCAGGCATGCACAGTCACCTGAAGTGACTAACTAACGTGGTCCTCGGAACGAACAGGCCATTCTGTGGTGGTGCTGGGCTCTGGTGGGGCAGATTCCTCCCTGGGCCCTCAGGCTCCCTGCATGTCCTCTGTTCCCCTGTGCATTCAGGTCTGAGCTGGATTTGCAGGGGGAACTAAGGGCAGTTGGAGTCTTCTCAGACACAGTTGCGTGCTCCTCAGGTGGCTGGAGCCGGCCCGCTGCAGGTGGAGAGCAGGCAGAATTTCCGTCTTCTGTTTTTTTCACTGGCTGAGCAGTACTCTTCCTTCTTCCAGACTTTTCGGGTATTTCTGTCTGCTTCCCCTTGACCTCATCTGCTACTTTTTGTCCTTTCTTCCTGAAACTCTGGCGGGCTGTGGTGGCTGCAGGGAAGCCTGTCACCTCATTGGATCCCCTTTGTTTCTTTCCCTGATTGCACTGACAGTGTCCTCTTCTCCTGAAACAGCATTTCCCCCACGCCTATAGTTAGGGATTTTCATATCACAGGTGCAGGTGATGCTCTATTAGGGACATCTGTGGCTTTTGTCTTTCTGTCTCGTCCCGGGCAGGCTGACCCTACCCGCCCAGTGCGCCCAGGGCCAGGGCTGTGCCCTCGCCAGCAGCAGTGAGCTCACTGGACGGGGCTCTTCCCGGGGTGGTTTCCACACTGGCCAAGGAAGCCCTGACGTCCGTTCCTGGCCCTGGGCTGTGAGTGCAGGAGCTCAGCTGAGCCGGACGCACTCCCTCCGTGCCAGTGCGCTGCACCCAGGCTGGGGGCCACCCGGGCCCCATGACGCCTTTCGCGATGGCCGGGGAGTCGCGACTCCCCCTCCTGCCGGCCAGGGTTTCACTGCTGTCCTTTATCCCCAAGGACGGTTCCGTCCTCTTTAACCAGGCAGAAGGGACACTTGCGGGCGCAGACGTTGGCAGCCAGCCGACCCGTGCAGCCCGACTATGGGGACCTCCCTGCTGTCCCCTGTGCGCTGGGTCCCACAGTGTGCTTCTTCTCACATCTTGAATTCCGGCCACCCTGAAAAGCAGCTGCTGTTTACCCTGTTATTTCCAGACACGTTAAAAGGTGGAGTAAGGGCACAGGCTGAGGTCAGGGTCGGGCTGGGGGACTTGGGGGCATCCTCCCCTCTCATTCCCAAGCACTTTGTTCCAAAGATAGCCCCGGCTCTGCTCAGAAGGCCAAGGGCACTGAGGCAGGGGACAATGGGCTCATCCGGCTCATCCATAGACAGGGAGGTGGCAGAAGGGTGGGCCAGGCATTCCTGGGTGTCCTGGCGTGGCCCAGATTCCCAAGAGGTTCTGTGTGGGTGTTTTACAGAAGATGGAAAAACATCCGGAATTAAGTCGCTGGTTGCTGACATTTTGGAATTAAAAAGACTGACTACTAAGGAGTGCCCTGGTTTGCAGGCAGCTGGAGAGCTCTGGAGGAGAATTTCATACAGTCTCCCCCGACCCACGAGGCAGGCCACCTGGATTAGATATGTAGCTCTGGCTCAGGCTCCTTTGAAAAGCAATCCTCATTTGCGTGTATAAGTTCTAGTATTTAAAACTAGTCCATCTTTCCTTTCTTCTCCTCCTCATTCTCTTTGTCTCATTTTTAAAAAGGATTTTAGGGCCCTGTGTGGTGGCACATCCCTGTAATCCCAGAGGCTTGGGAGGCTGAGGCAGGAGGATTGGAAGTTCAAAGCCAGTCTCAGCAACTTGGCAAGCCCTAAGCAACTTAGCCAGACCCTGTCTCAAAATAAAATATGAAGGGGCTGGAGTGGTGGTTCAGTGCTATCGTATTTGCCTGGCATGTGCGAAGACGCGGGTTTGAGCCTCAACATCACATACACAAATAAGTGTCAGAGCAGCGAAATCCAGATGAAAAGCTAAATGAAATTAATTCTCTCTCTCTTTAAAAAAAATAAAATATAGAAATATAGAAAGGGCAGGGGATGTGGCTTAGTGGTTAACTGCCCCTGGGTTCAATCCTTGTACCAAAAAAAAAAAAAAAAAAAAAGGATTTTTAAGGGATATGACTTCACAGATTCATTTCATTTAAAGCTGCTTTGAGGGGCTGGAATGGTGGCTTGGTGGTTACGGCGCTTGCCCGGCATGCGCGAGTACACAGGTTCAAACCCCAGCACCCATGTACGCAACTATGTGTCAGAGCAACGAAAGCCATGTGAAAAACTCAATAAAAATTGATTTTCTCTCTCTCTCTCTCACTGTCCTTCTCTCTTTAAAAAAAAAAAATAAAGCTGCTTTGAAATATAAATATATAAAGGTGCAATGTAGGCATTGCCAGACTTACCAAAATTCTTAATGATCACTGACTATATTCTATGGTATTCAGATTAATTTTTCTTGAATTTAAATTAAATGTATCTTAGTTGATGTGTTAAGAAGATAAAGTGGTTTACATTTATGGGGCACTGATGATGTTTTGACACATATGCACGGTGTAAATAAACATCTTTCTCCTCAAGCTCTTATCAGTTCTTTATGGTGAAAACATTCAAAATTCTTTTTCTAGCTTTAACAATATATAGTGGATTGTCTTTATCCATAGTGGCATACAGATCAAAATAGGCTGTAAATGTGTTACTGAAAAATTATGTAGATCAGAATGAAAACTATTAAACAAAATATTTTCCCATTGATTTAGAATTGTAATTTTGAAAGTTTTTTTTTAAAGAAAGAGGGACAGTGAGAGAGAAAGAGAGAAAGAGAGAATCAATTTTTTATTTAATTTTTCATGTGGCCTTCGTTGCTCTGACACTGGTTGTGTATGTGGTGCTGGGGTTCGAACCCCCCGTACTTGTGCATGCCAGGCAAGCGCTGTAACCACTGAGCAACTGTTCCAACACTTTGAAGGTATTTTTAAAAGACATTTTTCTCACTTTATAGTATATAGGGTTTCTTAATGGTGTTTTATTTTTTTTCTAGTACCTATGGAGTTAACAGAATGGATAGACTGAATCACATGGAATTGACAGAGTTTTTTGGGGGGAGGGGGGTCAAAAATAGTCAAATATTGATATTTCCCTATAATTCAACCCAATATATGAATAGGGAAAATTTTGCTAAAAGTATTGTAAAGTAAATCCTTTTTTGATATAAATGGTTACCTCCTAAGTATTGGTTTTATAAGTTAAGATTTTATATATTGGGCTTACTTACAGCGGGCCCTGTTTAAACTTTGCCAGACTTTTCTGTTTTGCACATGTGTGGCGTGGTATCCTGACTAAAGATCCAGGAATTTAAGGGCAACTGGAAACCTTTCAGCACACGTCTCTCGCAGCGTTAGCCGCAATCCTGCCTGAGAAGCTGACGGTTACTGACTTTGAAACGCGGCCAGTTGCTGGGAGCCAGCTTGCATCTTTCCATGACCCTGGAAAACTGGCCTGTTTCCTATTAGTGCTGTTTTTGGTTTTGTTTGTTTGAGACATGTTACATAGTCCAGTTTCCTGGTCCATTTCCAGCTCTTCCGCCATCCCTCCCGCACAGCCCGTTCTTTGTGGTGGGTCCGCCAGGAGATACCCAGGACTGAAAAGAGGCTTCTGGAACTTATCACGTTTCAGAAACAACATTGTTTTAACATCTGACAATCATTTGCAACCAAACAGCTCTGGTCTCATCCATGGAAAATATCGCACGTAGCAGAGAAGATTGAGAAGAGCTGGCAGGAGGTATCTGTTGCGTTTGCACCGTGCACTGTTCGAATGGGCTCCTGGGGGATCTCAGGCCAGGGTAATTTTTACTTCAATTTAGCTCATTGCGTGTGCTCCTTTCAGGGGGGAGAGTAGTCTGGTTTTGAAGGTGAACTTGAGAAATTGATTAGTCCATCCTCCTCCCACAGAAAGTAGGCACCACGGTGGGCATAGAGTGTGACTCCAAGGGGCCAGAGGGGCCCTTTGGACCTTCCTAGGCAGGTGGGGCCATTGCTGTTGGCACTTACCCTTGCCTGATGTGGTCACCATTGCTCCAAGGGCCCCAAAGAAGAGCAACTGCACATGATTTGAACTCATGGATTAGTAGTTTGTCAGTCTTGTGAGTCATTGATTAATCTGCCCTTTTAATCCCTGTCTAGGCTGGGCATGGCAGCACACACCTGTAATCCTAGTGATTTGGGAGGCAGAGGCAGGAGGATTGCAAGTTCAAAGCCAGCCTCAGCAACTTGGTGAGGCCCTGGCAACCTAGTGAGACCTGTCTCAAAATCAATAAATCAATAATTAAATAAAATAAAACAAAAATAATCCCTGGCCAGGAATTTTTGATTTATCTTGACTGGAGTCCATTGACCTATAGATTTCTTTAAGCAGATCAAGATAAATCTGCCAAGAAACTCTGGTTAGGCTGGAAAGGAGCCTTGGAAGTAAACTGGTGTGATCCTAGGGCATGACCCCTCTTTAGCTCACATGGCATTTCTGTCTCCCTGGGGCCCTGGACTAGGCAGGGGTAAGGCGATTCTGCAGCCTTTCTTGGGCACACACTTGTGAGTAGAGTAGCAATAGCTCCATTTTCTTTAGCGTAAGAAACGGATTCTCTGTGGAGTCTGAAGGCCAAATGCTTCTGGATATGCACAGTTATTAATTAATCTGCAGGAACCAAACTTCAGGATAATTAGCAACTAAGCCAGTCACCCATAAGAGGCAACAGAATCAAGCTGCATTAGATTCCTCCCAACATGAAGCTCCTGGTTAATAACTGGAGTTGTCTGAGTGACCCTCAGGGGGCAGTGTTCTGCCCACTCCCCGAGGAGATGGATTTGTTTCCATCTCGGTTTGCTGAGACCTTTCAGAATGTAGGCTATCCTAGCCATGGTTTTTTTTTTTTTTTTTTTTTTTTTTTAAGAGAGGGAGAGAATGAGAGAATCAATTCATTTATTTTTTCATCTTGCATTTGTTTCACTAACACTTTGTTGTGTATGTGGTGCTGGAGTTTGACACCATGTCTTCATGCATGCCAGGCAAGTGCTCCAACTACTCTGCTGCTCCAGCCCTGCTATCCATGCTTTTTAAAGGCTTTCTAGTAGTCTCATCAAAAAGTAAAAAGAAACAGGTGAAGTAATTTTCACACTATAATCTAATAAATTCAAAATAGCATCATGTCATTGTGCTATCAAGATAAAATTGAGATAGTTTACTTTTTTGTTTCTGTATGAAGTCTGAGAATTGGTGTGCATTTTAGTATTGATTTGGACAAGTCACATTTCATGGGCTTGGCAGCCACAGGCAGAGGGCATCTGCAGCGCCGGACAGCACAGCTTTAACCTGCTTTGTCCCCTTGAACTAGATGTTGTTCACCTGTGAAAACTTAAATTGAGCAACAAGTATACCACTTACGGTAACTTTGAAAAAATACTTGAATACTATGTTTGCAGAATTGAAGAGCTTGGGCCTCAGTGGGTTAAAATGTTTGAATCTGTGTTTAGGCAGGAGATTTTTTGTGTGTGTCGGGGGTCGGGTGGACAGAAAGGAGAAGGAAGGAGCTGGAAGAAGGACAAAGGCATCCCCAGGCACCAGGTTTCCCCGAGTGGCCTCCCTGTGTTCACCAGCTCTTTGTTTTCTATCTTAATTTAACCCAGCAGAAATCGGACCAAAACCACCTGGGTAGTCAGTGTCTGCCCCAATTTGAGAAGCAAGGACAGAGGAGGTGGTTTTGGTCTGGTAGAACGGGAGCGGAATTTGGGGGCAGGAGAGATGGGCCTGAGTTCAAACCTTCCCCCTATGTCTGGGTGGGGAGTTTGTGCAACTCTCTGGCCTCTGTAGCCACACTAACAAAGGGGATGCAATCGGCCCCCACATGGCTTGTCGCCCAGCCCTGGGGCTGGACTGATTCCTCGTTCTGCATCCCTGGAACCTCTGTTTCTGCTGCATGGCCTGCCACAGGCCTGGTTCATATTGGTGAAGCCGTGGTAGCAAGGGCAGTAACAATCCGCTGACTGCTGTTAGGACTCTGAATGTCATCCTTCTTGGTTTCCATATGGACCAGCCTGCTTCTGACCGATGGGTGGCAGCATTGTCTCAGGCTCGGCTCTCGGAACAGCAGCTTACCGTGGTCTGTTTTCTTTTCGTGCCTTGTAATTATCTATTATTTCTCAACCTGGAAGAGAGCTTTTCCACAAAAAGCCTAAAACGCTGGAGCACACTGTCAGCCACCAACATGCTGGAGGGAACCAGGAAGCCGAGCTGCTGTCCAGTAGATGTGGGAGTCTGCTCAGGCCCAGAACTGAGGTGGGCACTAAGAGAGGCCATTGTACCTGAGGCGAGGACTGCGCAGCAAGCCTTCTAGACGCTCGGTCAAGACACGAGTTCACCACTAGCCACACTAACAGCAAAGCCTGCGCTCTCGTGGGTCCTGTTGGTTTGCTGAATGAGGGGGCCACTTACCTACATACTAAATCCTAAGTGCCTATGTGCTAGGTTTTGTCTGGATGGCGGGGAGGGCAGTCACGCGGCCCTGGCTTGTTCGCTGGAGAAGAGGCCAGCCAGCCAATCCTCCTGTGCTAAGGGCTGCGACAGGGGAAGGCGGCTTGTTATGGGGGTAGAGAGGGACATCTGACCACCCAGCCAAGAAAAGTGTCACCGGCACGACACAGCTGAGCCTCTGCAGGCAAATGGGAACAGGAATCTTCCACGGTGGACACGGAATGTTGGGAGAAGGATGTGTCAGGCAGACGAAAAAAATGTGCGAAGATGCTCACTCGACGGCTGGCGTTTGAGAGGAGCCGCGGGACATTGGAATGAAGCTGCGGCGGGTGCGTGCCTGGCACAGTGGGTAGCAGTGGGAGGTGACTTGGATGGGGAAGCAGGGCAGAGCTAATGCTGGGGCTCTGTGCTGCGCTGAGCAGTTTGGGATGACATCTTCCAGGGTTTGACAGCAGGTGAAGGGAGTGGGGGAGATGGGGCTGATTCCCGGGTCATGGGATGGACGGAACACAGAGGGAGGGCAGCGCTGTGGATGGAGGTAAAAATGGCGAGTTTACTTTGGGACTTCAGGGGTCCTGCCCCGGTGACAGCTGTGTGGAACTAGCCATGAAGAGTGAGATCTGGATTCCCAGCTGCGGATTTTGTTGAATGATAGTTACCATTTACTGAGATTCTGTTAATTCTTCTGTCAAACCCTTTTAACAACCCGATAGTCACACGTCACAGTTGAGGAAGATCCAGACACCTGACTTGGACTGAGGCTGAGCTCTGGGGAGTGGAGCTATTTGTGGCACGAGTCCTGGATGAGGACCTCATGGAGACTAGGCAGGAGTTGCCCCAGAGGAGGGCGGAGAGCGGAGCAGACGCTGTACAGAAATACAAGAAGAGACTTTCAGCAGGGAGTGGCCAAGAGTAGCCAGTGTCACCAGGGAGTGAGGAAAGACAGGACTGGGCGTGGACTGGGTGTGTGCCCCTCGTCCTCTGCGGATGGCAAATATGAGCACTGGGTATCTTTCGGGCAGCTGCGGCTCCTGAGCTCCCTCCTGTTGATGGCACACCTGTCCTATGGACACCCTGATCCCTGAAGCCCATGCTCCACGTGACCACCCACAGCCAAACCCCACCTTGGACACCTTCCTCTCATCCAGCTGTCCCTCCTACTGCTTGAGATACACGGATTCTCATTTTCTACCTGGCCAGCACGTTTCTGTCCCGATTCACTGTTACCTCTGGTTATGTTCCGTCTCACTACTGTGCCAATGAACCCTAAAGTCCCCTATACCACACTCTGCAGCACAGAAAACTTTCATGGCTCTTCCAGATCCTGTCAAAGGCCACCTGTGAAATGGTTCTAGCTCATCCCCCACAGCACCCCCCCATGCCTTGTGAGCTGTTCTCCAGCAGGACTGGAGCAGGGGCCACCTCCTGAGCCGGCTTCCCCACTCTTTCCACCTGGAAGCACCTCCTTTCCTTCTCACGGGGCCAAGCCTACCTTTCTTTTAAAGGTCATCTCAGATACGGTTTTCCCTCTGGACTTTCTTGACCTCTTCCTCCAGAAATGATTTTACCTGCGCCCGCACCTCTCAGGGCAGCTAGCGTCTCCCAATTTCTTCTTGTTAGTACGGTTTGGTGTTCCGCTGAGCGCTTACTTGTGGAACGGACGATGGTCGCCTATGTCACGATCACGCTGCAATCCTGGATATTTCCTTCTCCGCCATCCCTTCAGACGCAGCCTCCCTGGTACTGTGACCTCTGAGCCAGGTGGTTGAGACCCCAGGTTAAGTTTGAGCAAAGTTAATTTTTTTTTTAAAGAGAGAGAGAGAAAGAGTCCCTTTTATTTAGTTTTTAATGTGGCTTTCGTTGCTCAGACTTCACTGTGTACGTGGTGCTGGAGTTTGAACCCACACACTCGCCCATGCCAGACAAGCACTGTAACCACTGAGCCACTGCTGCAGCCTGAGAAAAGTTAGCTTTAAGGAGTGTCGAGGTCCATGACAGAAGGGCTGGGGTAGATGTCTGGCTGCTCAGATGCGCTCTGAAGACCCTCACTGTGCCATCTGGGGGAGAATCTGTGGGTCAGCACCCAGCTGGCTGCTCTGCCCCCTGTAGAGCCCCTCCTAGCACACTCTTTGGAGCAGGTGGCTATAAGGCTGAAAGGAAGAGGTGCTTGTCTTGGGGAGGAACCCGGATCCCTTGGAAATGTCTTCATTTTGCTGACTGTATTACCTTTCCAGGTTTCCCCTGACTCATAGATAGAACCAGATTAGGGAACTGTGAGCCAGAGCCAGGCCATGGGACCCAGCTTGGAGGTGCCTGTCTGTCCTGCTCGTGAAATTCAACCCGGAGTGTGGAGTTTCCAAGGCTGAGCCTTCTCTATGCCTGGGTCTCTTTGTCCTCCTCTGGCCTTTGAGGGATTTTCCTCCTGGCGTGTGGCCGTGGGGCCGGGCTGAGTGTTAGCAAAGCGCAGAGCAACTCTGGGGAGTGCCGTGGAGCATCTTCTGGAGTTGGGTTTACTTGGGCTTCTTGTCAAGCTCAAAGCCAACAATTGGAGCACGGGGGCAATTGGGGTTGTTGGCTTCCACCAACCTGGGCAGAGCTAAAGCTGCTCCTTGCAGGGGGAGGGGGACTGAACTGCTCTCTGCCACGTGATCAGCAAGAAATCTCATTTTCCCGGGTCTTCTCCTGTGAAGATGATGCGTCCTCCCCTGCTGCTTCTTCCCACCCTTTCCCGTCTCTTCTTCCTTCTGTTCAGAGAAGGGCTAGCTAGTGGGCAGTGCTGAACCAAGGTAAATGCCCCCTCTTCATTAAAATGCAGGGCGCATGCCTATAATCCCAGTGACTGGGAGGCTGAGGCAGGAGGTTTGCAAATTCAAAGCCAGCCTCAACAACTTAGTGAGACCCTATCTCAAAATAAAAACATAAAAGGGCTGGGGAAGTGGCTCAGTGGTTAAACGCCCCTGGGTTCAATCCCTGGTACAAGAAAAAAAAAAAAAAGGATCCCCAGTCTCATGGTGGGTGGAGGTTGAGAAAAGATGCCCGCCACCTGCGGCATTTCTGGGTCGTTGCCGTATTCCAAATGGGAAACTCGCAGAGTGGGAGGGTCCTGGCTGTGGGTGCCGCCCTTCTGATGGCTTGTGTATCGCCATGTCCTTCCCTTCTCCATCTCTTTCCATCCCTGGCTATCTTGTCTCTGAATTGTGTACACTGAAACTTTCCTACATGGAACCTAAATAAAGTAATTTGGAATGATTTTCACTGCAGATCAGCAGATCCACAGGTACTCACAATTGTGCGTGTGTGGTACTGGGACTGAACCCAGGGGTGCTCTACCCCTGAGCCACACCCCATCCCTTTTTGTTTTTTGTTTTGAGACAGGGTCTCACCTAGTTACCCCGGCTGGTCTTGAACTTGCCATCCTCCTGCCTCAGTCCCCCGAGTCCCTGGGATTGTGGGCACTGCACCCTGCGGGCTCACAATATTTCCATGTCCTATTTGAAGGAATAGTTTGGTATTTTTATGCGGTGCCGCAGAGACCTTTCCTCGATTGTTTCCTTGGCCCCAGGCGGCTGCTTGCTCTCTGGTCTTCCACCGGGTTCGGATCGGACTTCTCTTGTGCTAACTCACAGCTGGAGCCTGTGGTTTTTAATTTTAACTTTTCAAAGACTGAAGGAGAGAGGATTTTATTTGTTTTTCCATCTGGCTTTTGTTTCTCCGACACTTAGATGTGTACGTGGTGCTGGGGTTCGAATCCGGGTGCTTGTGCTTGCCAGGCAGGTGCTCCAACTGCTGAGCCACCGCTCCAGCCCCTGGAGCCCACAGCTTGTCCTTGAGTGACTTCCTGCGACAATGCGGAGTAATTATGCTTGCAAAGTGTGCACATTAACTGAACATGGCCAGGGCTTACCAGTCCTCTAACCTGGGCTGTCTCTTCATCGTCTCCTCCTTTGGTGGCTTGCCTACTTGCAACTTCACCGCTTACAGATGACTATTTGGAACCATCTGCCCTCTTTGGAGGAACACCCTTGGTATGCAAGTTCAAACATGTGTATGTGACCTGACCTGGCATTGTTTTTATCAGACAGGACCTGGCATTTCTTTTTTTATCAGACAGGACACTTCGTGTTGCAAGAAGCAGTTTCATAGACTGGTAGGCTTACGCACCACAGATCTGTTTCTTCCTGTTTGGGAGGTGGGGAGATCCCAGATGAGGACAGTAGCATATGAGTGCTTGGTGAGGCCCATGTCACGACTCCTGATGGCACCTGCCCCGTGTCCTCTCATGGAAGGGGCACGAAGTCTCTCCTAGGTCCTTTTTATAAGGGCACCGACCCTTTTTGTGAGGCTCCACCCTGGGACCTTGTTACCTCCCAAGTCCCCACCTCCTGCTGCCCTCATCTGGGCGCTAGAATTTTAAACTCAAAATCCAAATTTCGGGGACATAAACATTCAGACCTTACCAAGCCAGATGAAAGACAAATTTCCCCTTACCAGCTCAGGGGACTGAAAAGACATGGCACTGTTGGCCAGGCTGCTTCTCTCCAGGGCCACCTTTCCCGTCACTCAGCTTGGCCCTCCTCATCAGCTGCAGTTTTGGTAATGTGGCTGTCGGCAGCCCTGGAGAGACATGAATAGCTGGAGTGGCTGAAATGATTTGGATTGGTCTGAGAAGTCTTATGACCTCTCTGAGCCTTGGTTTCCTCATCTGTAAAGGGGATGATACCTCACGGGAGTATTCTGTGAATATTTAACAAGCAGGGCATGGACCTCCACGGCTAAGATTGGGGGCTTTGGAGTGGCACCATCATGTACGAAGGAACTTGTGTTTGGAAGTGCTTGATGGTAGGTTGTTTGGGTTGAAAGGTGATCGGGTGAACATAAAACCTCTAATAGCTTATCTGGCCCCTAGAGCCACTCCATAAATGGTCATTCTTCCCTGGAGAGGGTTTTGAACGGTGGCGGCAGGTGGTTGGATGAAGAGGTGAACCTGGACACGGGCAGCTTGGGGCAGCAAGGCAAGCCCAGGTGGCAGCCAGGTGTACAAATGTCCTCTGACCTGTACCAGAACGGTGATGAAAGGACAGACAGCAAGGGAGTCGGAGGCCCGCGGAGGCCAGCACGCAGGGAGGGAGCTGCGTCAAGTTTCTCGCTGTAGTTGTAGATCCTGGCTAAGGGGCTCAAATTGCCTTGCAGGTCAGAGAGAGTCTTCAAAGCCCTCGGTGGTAGCAAATGTTCCTTTTACAAGTGCATTGTGTCAATCTGAGCCAAATCAATGAATAAGATAGATGATCAAGCTGAATAATTCAGATTCATATTGCAAAACTAGTGTGCTCATCTTTTCTCTGTCTTAAACCAGGATTCAAAAACAGGATAAATTAAAACACTTAAAATCAGTTTCATAATTACACATTTTGCATATGGAATGCTCTAGCTCAGCAAATTATGGAGTGTTTGCCAGGTCCTGGGCTTGAACAGGTCCTAGCACTGTTCTGTGGGAAGCTCGCAGCCTGGTGGGGAGCGAGACCAGAGCAGCCGTCATACATGGTGTGATCCGACTGCAGAGAGTGCCTGGGTTCTCACAGTGTCTGGCTATGGGTCTGGGGGTTTTAAAGTAGAGCTGATGCTTCAGCGGGCAGTTGAAGGGTAGCAGGAATTTGCAAGAGGGCTTCAGGTGTGTACTGTGTGGACTCTGTATCCAGAGAGAAGTGTGTGCAGGGGCTGGAGGCCCTGGGTGTCAGAAGAGATGAGACAGGTGGGACTTTGGGCAACTTCCCCTCGATGGCGGTGGCTGGCAGAGGCTCTCATCTGAGGTCAACCTAGGGCTACTCTTCAAGGCTCCCTCCAGGACGTCCAGTCTTAAAAGCCAGTAATAAAAGGTGGCTGGAGAAGACATGGTTCATGGTTCTTGGTTCTTGCCTCCCAACAGCACTTGAGGACTGAGGTTTTTTGTTTTTTTTTTGTTTTGTTTTTTTTTTTTTTGGTGCTGGGGATCGAGCCCAGGGCCTAATGGCTGCTGGGCAAGCCTCTGCCACAGAGCTGCACCCCTGCCAATGCTCGAGGACTGTAGAGATGAGGAACAGAATGCTCAATAGGAACAGAATGATCTGCTAGGGAAAAAGCAGAACGGCCCTTGGCTGGGCATCTGGGTGACTCCTAAGCCGCAAGGCACTCTGAACATCACTCCGTCTTTATCTGAGGGGTCGGGACTCTGCCCTGCCTCTGGACGGCATCGGAGTGTGAGGCTGGTGCGGTCTGGAGGCTGCCGTGCAGTGGCATTGGCAGGGGTCTGGGTTCCTGACTGGCCCAGGCAGTGCCCAGACCCATGGTGCCCTGGCTTCAGAGAGCCTGAGCACCACGTGGGACATAACGTCCAGAGCCCTCTCCGCTTCAGAGAGCCTGTGTGGTCAGGGGGTGCCTGGGTCCTGTGGTGTACATGGGGTAAGCCTGAACTCTGGTTAACGTCACCAAGATGCGTTTCTTACGTGAATCTGGTCCTTCCTCTCCTTCCATTTCTCCTTCCCTCTATCCCTTTCCTTTTCTCAGTTTCTTCCTTCATTTTGTTTTAGATCTTTCTCGGTGGTTTACCTGTTCTCAGCAGTGTTGGGAAAACCCAGATACCTGAGGCTCGGGGACGTCGTGTGTCCCCTGTCCCCACAGGGCGTGTTCTGGCGGCAGAGACCTTGTCACTGCTACTTTTCAGGTTGTCTGTCAGAGCCACTGTGAACCTGCCCAGCCTCTGTCCCGTCTGCGCTCTCCAGCAGGCACAGACACCTGGGCCTCTGGGCGCTTTGCCTTTGTGCCCAGACCTTGCTTTCCTCACTCGCCATGGCCTGCTCTCGTCTCACCTATAAGAAGAGGACCGTGGCTTGCTTTATTTTTTTAGAGAAAGGGAGAGAGAGAGAGAGAAAGAAAGGATCAATTTTTTTTAATTTTTTCATCAGCTTTTGTTTTCCTACCACTTAGTTGCGTATGTGGTGCTGGGGTTTGAACCTGGGTCCTGTCACGTGCCAGGCAAGTGCTCCTGCTGCTGAGCCACCGCTCCAGCCCCCTTAGCTTGCCTTTGAGCTCTCCTTGCTGCATTCCGAACGAGGTCTAGGCACCTGCTTTCTGGCTGTGGCCTGTGGGAGCCACGGTTGCCCCAGCAGGCAGCTTCCTCATCCAGGCAGGAACAGAGCTGTGACAGAGCTGTGCCCCTCAGCATGCTGGGTCCTTTGCACAGCCTGTCACGAGCGACAGCTTCCCGCCTCTGTCTCAGACCAGCTGCCCTGATTTGAGAGGCAGGGTGCTTGGGTTCTAATCCTGCCTGCTGGCTGTGTGCCTGGGCAAGTTTTAAACCTGGGTCCCTACTTTCTCATCCGTTAAATGGGTCCTGAGGTGGCTCTGAGTGCCTGCCTCATGGTGAAGGCTGAGGCAGTCACGTTCTTGGTGGCTTTTATATTTCCTCCACTTCCCTGATTCCTTCTATTATCCTGCCAAGCTCACCAGGACTCCACTTCTGGTCACCGAAGCCAGCAGGAAACCTACCCTAAACTGCTGTGACCCCTGGTTTCTGAGCCCGTGTTTGATTGTTTCCTTTAATGTTCAGTATTGTGTTTCTGCTTATGAGGTGCTTGTTGCTTGCTTTGGTCCCGGATGTAGAGAGAAGTCCTGAAAAGCTGGTGACCTGCAGCGTCTCGGCTAGCAGTAGCGCTATCAGTGCTCCCTCTTCTTCCAGTGTCTGCATTGAGGCTGTGTAGATCAGACGCTCAGCCTGAACACGCTGGCAACAGACCAAGGAACTGGCAGTGTCGGCGGCCATACACCCACTGCCTCCCGCCCTCTCCGTGGACCGGGTGGAGTCCCCTGTCTGGGGTCGTGCAGTTCAGGCTCCATGGGTCCCTGGCGGAGGACCTTGCTTTAATTGTCCCCAGCAGTTCTTATCTCTAGGGAGCTTAAGAAACTGTTGATGCCTGGCCTGTATTCTGGGCCAGTTAAATCCTGATGTCCAAGGGTGGCGTCCAGGTGCAGGGTTTGCAAAAAGCTTGCAGGTGGGACTTTCATGCAGCTGAGGTCCAGAACCTCCTGCTGCTCTGAAGCCAGGTCTCCCAGCTTCTCTGCCTGGTGAGGGGACTTTAGTTGATGCTCTGGGAATGCCAGCTGCACATGGCTTGGAGCACTAGCTCTGACGACAGCATGGCATATTGGGGATTCCAACTATGCCACGAAAGGACAGCTTCTGATGCCAGAAAGGCTGCAGGCTGCTCAAGCCCGGCTGCTCCCTGACCCTCGGTGTGCCCGGGAACAAGGTTTCCTTGCCCCAGGTCACTGGTGCCATGCTAGAGAACTAAGAGCGCTCCCTGAGGTCCTAAAGTATTCATAGCGCGTACAGTATTTCTGCAAGGTGAGCTCTGCTGCCAGAGGCCCAGCTGCTGCTGCTGAGTCACTAGGAGCAGGGCACAGCTGCTTGGGGCAAGAGCTTTCAGTCTGAGCTGGCGGGGTCAGAGTCCTTCCCAGAGAATAGAAGGACTCACCTGTGTGTGCATCTCTTCGCTAGGAGTGGACTTGCTGGTTTCTGTGGCTGTGTCTTCCAAGGAGCTGTGCCATCTCATCTTCCCACGAGCTCCACATGGTGCCCAGGGCCCAGTCCTCCGCAGCGGAGTTACCCTGGCTCTAGTTTGCTTCCTGATGGTGGGGGTCGGGGAGCATCTTCTCTGTGTTATCCGTCAGCTGTGGTCTCCTCTGGCTACTTGTCTCCTCAAACCCTCTACATTTTTAAATCAGTTTGTCTTATTACTCAGTTATAAGAGATTTTATCTATCTATCTATTTTGTGGCATTGGGAATTGAGTCCAGTTCTTTTTTATTTTATTTTGAGGCAAAGTCTTGCTGAATTGCCCAGGCTGGCCTCTGATTTGTGATCCCCCTGCTTCAGTTTCCCAAGTAGCTGGGATCACAGGTGTGCACCACCCTAATCATCTTTATATATTTTGGACAATAAGTCCCTTATTCTCTCTGTGATCTGTCTTTTTCCCTCCCTTCCTCTTCTCCCAACACCCTCTTTTTTTTTTTTTCCCCTGTACTGGGATTGAACCCAGGGCCTCATGTGAGCTAGGTGAGTGCTCTACTACTGAGCTAAGTCTCCAGTCCTCCTTTAAGTTTTGTTTTGAGATGGGGCCTCACTTGCCCAGGCTGGCCTTTAACCTGCCCTCTGAGGATCTGGGATCACAGGTGTGCACCACAATGCCTGGCTCCTGCTACTTTCTTTTAAAGTTCATGTCTAACTTTGATGAAGCACAATTTCATCTTTTCTGTTTTGAATCATGCTTTTTTTATTTTTCCAATGAAACAATATAATATAGTTATATTCTGAAAATTAGATTTATCCCCTATAGCCCCCCTAATTACTCGCCCTTGTCCCTCCCCCTCTCCCTCCTCCTTCCCAGTACATCTCTACGAATGCCTTAGGTTGTGTGTCACTACACCTTTTCAGGGTTTAATAAATGAGTGTGGACCGCCTTTCATAATGGTCAGGGTCTAGCTCCAGCCTCCACATATGAGTGAAGACATTCGACTCTTGGTTCTCTGGGTTATGCTGACTACACTCAGCAGGATTTCTTCCATTGCCATCCATTTGCCTTCAAAGGCTGCAATATCGTTTCTAACAGCTGAGTAGACCTCCATGGCGTACATACACCAGAGCTTCTGGATCCACTCATCCAGCGAGGGGCATTGGGTTGATTCCACAATTTAGCTTTGTTCATTGAGCTGCTAGGAACATTGATTTTACCGTCACTGTAATGTGCTGTTGAATCATGTTTTTGATGTTTTATCTAAGACACTTTTGCCTACTCAAGAACACAAAGATTTTCCGCTAGATTTTAGTTTTTTTTTTTTTTTAAAAAACTTTTATAGTTTTAGCTCTTATGTTTAAGATAAGATTTTTTTCAGTATTGGTGATTGAACCCACGGGTGCCCTACCACTGAGCTACATCCCCAGCTCTTTTTATTTTTTTATTTTGAGACAGGTCGGACTAAGTTGCCCAGACTGGCCTCAAACTTGTGATTCTCCTGCTTCAGCCTCCTGAGAAGCTATAATTACTGGCATGTGCTACCAGCTTTTGCGGATATGATCAATTTTGAGTTTTTTTGTACAATCTAGGTAGAGCTTTACATTAACCTTCACACATGCATCCAATTGCTCCAGAATCATTTTTTGAAAAGATTATTCTTTCCTCTTTGAATTGCTTGGTGCCTTTGCTGAAATCAATTTGATCATTGACGTAAGGGGTGTTTCTGGCTTCTCACTTTCGTTCCCTCTATGCAGATTTTATTTTTATGGTGAATGCCACCTGTCTTCATTGCTGTTTATGGTGAGTTTTTCAATGAGAAAATGTTAAGTCCTCCAACTTTGTTTCTGTTTGTTTCAAAATCGTGTGGGCTACTTTGCATCCTCTGCATTTCCATGTAAATATTAATATCAGTTTTTCAATTTCTGTGAAATAGATTGCTGGGGTTTTTCCACCTGTTTTTGTGTTGTTGCACTCATAGATCAGTTTGGGGGAACAATTTCTATGGCAACAATACTGAGCTTTTCCATCCATGGTTACATAATAGCTCTTCCTTAAGTCAGGTTTTCTTTTTCTCTCAGTAGTGATTTGTAGTTTTTAGTGCACAATTCTCACAATCTATCTTTTTGAGAATTTGTGTCTCCCTTCCAGGGAGACTGGTTTTTCCTCAGTCCCACTAAGGCAATGGAGAAAGATGCACCAGGGGTAGGAGACAGCCTGGCGCATGAGTGGGCATGGCTCGGGTTTGGGAGGGCTGGCTCTGGCCTGCAGCCAGCTGCCTGACCTCTCAGTCTGAAGCTCTCTAGGACATCTGTGAGCATTGGAGGTCGTGCACGGAAAGGACTTGGGAGAACGAAGCGGAGAGGGAGAGTAGCCCTCCTCCTGGCTCTGAGACCCTGCGCGGCCCATGGCAGCAGTGGAGAATGGCCCCTCTCATTTGACCTCCAAGCAACATGCAGAGTTAACTACTACCGTCTGCATTCCACACCAAGAAAGCCGGTGCTCAGAGGGAAAGAGTCTTGTGTTTGAGATCCCAGACCTGGAAAGAGGCCTGCAGAACTGAGACCTGACTGACTTCACTGTACCTGGCCACCCAGGGCCCCCACAGGGCCATGTCAGGGTTCTTCAAGACAACAGCAAATTCTGGGCAGAGCACATAACTCCTCAGTGGACAATGATACTGACAAGTGATTGACACATCCTGCTTATCTGTTACTCAACGTGTTGAAAGTTAAATTTTGCCCCCGGAATTCTGAAGGCTGCTGTGGCTCCCATCACCTAGGTGTAGGGAGGAAAAGCAAGCTGGATTCACAGGGAGCATGGCAATGAGCTGTGGTGTAGTGACGGAACACAGTCACCTGGCTGCACGGCTGTAGAGTCTGAGACTCAACCTCTTTTCCAATTTTTAGTGTGGCCACATGAGCACCAAGCTTCCAGCTGTACGGGTTCAGTGTCTCAGTGGCAAAGGAGTTAGCAGAAAGGGGAGCTTGCGGTGGCGAGATTCAGACCCGGCGCTGAAGATGCCTGCGGCCGGCGTCTCTGGGCAGCTCAGCAGGGCGCAGCTTCCTGCGTCCAGTGTCCCAGCCTGGGGCCATGACTGCTTTGGTGGTTCAGCCGTAACGTAGCATCTTCCTTTCCACGTGGGAGAACTGGGTTTCACTTCTAGGAAATCCTTTAATATCATAGTATGGAGAGCGTGTGGGCTTCCAAGTCAGCTAGATGAGGTTGAGTTCTACTTCCATTATTTGCTTCTGTTGTGATCCTGGGAAATGGCATTAATGTATTGGAACCTGAGTTTGATCATGTGAATGGTGGAAGTCATTGTCTTGGTCACACTGGTGTCCCTGGTTGGCTTCTGCTCTGCACTGCAGGGCCCCAGGTGAAGGTAGATGCTGTCCTCGTCCTTGTGGTAGGGCAGAGGGCAGCTGCTGGGACAGCTCACACCTGCTCATGTTCATTGTCACCACTGGGCTCGCAGTGGGAGATACGCGTTCTCCAAGGGCAGCGCGGCACTGCAGACTTGCTCCTTAAGGAATGAGTCCTGGTGCAGGTGGCTCTTGGTGACCGGGGTTACCTGTGGCTCCTGTGAGATCCTCGAGGCTTCCGCCTTGTCTTCCCCTTGATAGTCAGTTGTTTTCCTTCTCATCTTATTTAAAGCAGAGCTGATGGAAGAGCATCGTCCTGTCTGAAAAAGGTTCCTGTTTTCCTTCCCGCCTATTCCCGGTCGCCGTGCACCCTCTTCACGCTCTCCACGCTGGCGTTTTCTCCTTCCTCCCGAGCTCTGCTCTGCAGGCTCCCTTAGCTTCCTCTAACAACTCATTGCAACATGATCAGCTCTGTCTCCGAGCCCCGAGCCCCGGAGCACTCAGTTGCCCACCTGGTGTCTCTGCTACGGTGTCACATGAGTCTCAATACACTAAAGCCAGCTCTGGTCGCCCACAGGGGCCCTCCTGGCCCATCCTGCCAGCTGTATGTTGGCACCCGGAGCTCATCCTTGGGCTCCTCCTGCCTCACTCCCTGCCCAGTGCACCTGCAGATTCTCTTCTCTTGACCTTCTCAGGGCCTCTCTGATCAACTGCTTTTCTGTCCCTACCAAGGGTCACAAAGCAATGACCCTCTTTCACCTGGACTTTTGCAGTATCCCCTTACCATACAGGATATACTTCTCTCTGTCCCCCTTTAATCTGTTTTCTGTAATAGCTACAGACAGCATGGTGTTTTAATTTTTCCTTAATTCAAACTTGATTACGTCTCCTTTTGGCAGCTTTTAGGATGAAACTGAAGTCTTTTATGCAGCCTGCAAGGCCCCAGGTGATGTGGTCCTGTTTGGTCTCCCCGTTTCCCCCAGCAGCACTTCCTTCCGCCCGCGTTGGGCTGCAGTGTGCCCTTCTTCCTTCCGGATCCTCAGCCTGTCCATCTCAATACCCCTCGTCATTTGGCAAGTTCTCATCCTGAGCGCCATCTGAGAGACCTGTGTGGCATTTCCTTTCCTCCTCAGTCCCCTCCAGACTCTAGTGAGACCCTGTGGATGTGGCTCCATGACTAAGCACCCGGGGTCCAGTCCCCAGTGCCCCAGCAAAGTCCATGTGTACCTTGTGATGCATTGCTTCCTTATGTGACTCTGCCTGGGTTGCAGATCTTAGGGTACTTTCGTCTCACTCTCCAAATGATTTTTTTCAATGCCATTTAAAATTTGAAATTGACACATGATAATTGTAGGGTACAGTGTGATCCTTCAATAAGTACACACTCTGCGTAATAATCAAGCCAGGGCAATTGGCATATCTGTCACCTCAAACTCCAATTTTTAAAAATTATTTTGATCTTAAATAATACGGTGCAAAAGACCACTTACAATTTGAAGAAACAAAATTGTTTAGTTGGAGAATTCTTTTGGACTAAACCTCACATTTACAAGCATTAAAATTTGGAGGTGGTAGGGACATCAGAGCTCTTGGCCACAAGAGCCACAGCCTTGACCTAGGTGGATGGATGTCTTGCCCTCTTGAAGCTATGTGACTGCTGCCATCTCCTGAGGCCCGAATGAGAGGGACGGTTCTGCTGCGTGGGGCTTTAAGGTGGCTTGTTGTCTTCCCAAAGTCTCTTGTTTTTTGAGGGCCAGCTTTGTGGCAAGGATTACATTGAGTTCCTTGTACAAAAAGTCTCTCAATGCTAGCACTGGAAACTGAGTTTCATCCGCGTTTAACTGGAAGGAGAAGGAAACGGAGCTTGTCATGTGTTCAGGCTCACTTACCCCGAGGGACGCGTCTGTGTTGCTAATGTCGTCTCTGAGCCGAGTTTCTTTGTGCTTGTTGTGGGATGAGGGGTTAAGACCGGATCAGCCTAAGGCGATTCCACTGGATCTGGTAATCCCTGAGAGACTCCTTAGGAGGGGACTTGCAGGGCTCAGGCTGAAGGTCAAGTTGCTACAGACTGCGTTTGGGGGGCACAGTCCAGGGAGCGTCAGCAGCGCGTGCCGCGTGCCCTGCACCAACTTCAGCGGAGACGAGGAAGAACCAAGGCCACTGGCTGTTCCTGAGGGAGACCGGACTGCGGGGATAGGCCAACTTGAGGGTCCGGTACCTGCAGATGCACTAGGTCACCGTCCTGGGTCCAGGGAGTGGCAGACAAGCAGACCCCTGGCTGCACATCTGAGTGCGTTGTTCTCACATGTAACCTGTGGGCCTGAGGAACTGGCCTGCGTAAGAAGCCAGCCAGCCACACCCTCCCTCACCTGACTGTGAAACTTGCCTGTGAGTCCCCCACATCCTCAGGGCTCCTTGTGCCCCTCGGTGGTGTCAGAACAGCTACCGCAGAGCTGGTTGCAGCGCATTATCCCCACCATCTGGCTTCTTGCGAGAGCGAGTAATCCCTTTGAAGTCTAATAGCCATAGATGGGTGGCTTGGCCTTGCTTTCTTGTTTTCTTTCTCTCTTTCTTTTTTTTTTTTTAAATAAAGAGAGAGGGACAGTGAGACAGAGAAAGAGAGAAACAACTTTATTTAGTTTTTCACGTGGCCTTAGTTGCTCCAACACTCAGTTGTGTATGTGGTGCTGGGGTTTGAACCCGGGTCCTCATGCTTGCCAGGCAAGCGCTGAAACCGCTGAGCCACCGCTCCAGCCCCTGGCCTCGTTTTCTAACATTAACTTTTAGACCTCTGTGCCAAAGCCACAGGTTTAGTATTTAAACCTTCAGGAGGACAGCAAAATCGAATTGGGAGAACATATCCCAGAGATTCCTGGAAACTCGAGTCTGCTCTGTACAGGGGCAGAATAGGCTGGTAGAGAAAACTGGAACAATGCGTCAGGACAAGCTGGTATAGCTGGGGGAAGTAGGGCGCCTGTG
>PVKS010002300.1:103439-120674 GCA_004027875.1 Aplodontia rufa
GTGCAGTGATGTCCTCCAGCTGGTGTGTGCAATGATGTCTTCTAGCTGGTGTGTACAATGATGTCCTCTAGCTGGTGTGTGCAGTGATGTCCTCTAGCTGGTGTGTGCAGTGATGTCCTTCAGCTGGTGTGTGCAATGATGTCCTCTAGCTGGTGTGTGCAGTGATGTCCTCTAGCTGGTGTGTGCAGTGATGTCCTCCAGCTGGTGTCTGCAATGATGTCCTGTAGCTGGTGCGTGCAGTGATGTCCTCTAGCTGGTGTATGTTCCGATGTCCTTGTCCTTCCAGCTGGTGTACACAATGATGCCCTTTTTAGTTGGTGTGTAGACTGTTCTGAAGCCCTTGGTGCTGCTTCCCGTGGAGCCCTGTCCTTCTCTGGGGGGCTGTGTTTGAGGACTCCTGAGGTAGTGGTGGCGTGCACCCTGAAGCTACCATGGACATGCCTGGCCCCATCCTGACCTAGACTCTTCAGTGGCAGTGGTGAGTGGAAGAAGGCTCCGGTCCTCAGCCAGAGCTTTATCTGCCCATTTGGGCAAAGTTCTGGCAAAAAAAGGAACTCTGATCGCTGGGCTCAGGGAGGGGGACCAGACCTTGTTGGCCTCGGCTGCAGGAAGGTAAGCACACGTACTCCTCCATTAACACACACAGACATTGTCACTCTGTGCTTTCCTGGCTGACTTAGCCCCCCTCCCATACCCTCACTGTCTCCCCCCATGAATTTAGAGTATTTAAAAATGTATTTGAAGCTGTCCCCCCTGTGGCAGGCTTTGCCCTGGGAGCAGAGGACTGAGGCCAGGCTGCTACCCCAGGGGCTGCATGCCAGGAAAAGGGGTGAGCACCTGTTGCCCTCGAGACTCCATTCAATTCAGATGTCACCTCTGAGGTTGGCAGGTTGCAAGTGGAGCAGGTGGGGGACTGAGCATGCAGGGGTCTTTGGGGGCCACATTCCCAGGCAGAGAGAAGGGTCTGGCACATTTCACAGCTGCAGGGGGCTAGTGCATCGGGGGCAGGGTGAGCAATGGCCACAGTAACAGGGTGGCCAAGTCCGCTGAGGCAGGCAGTGGGGGCAGGAGCTGTCCAGGGGATTCTCTGCAGGCTCTCCCTCTTCCATCCAGCTCTGTGGCTTCCGGGCTGGGTGTGCATCTGTGTGGCTCCTCTAGCGGCTCTGGTGCTCCATTTTTCATCCTCTCTTCTCCCTGCCATGACCAGCCACGTTGCCACGGATGTCCCCAGGTGTGTTCCACTGTGGCTTGCGTGATCCCTTCCATGGGACGAGTGCACATGCACTGAACGTGACTCACGTAGCCAGAGTACTCTTCGGCTGGCTGGCTGGCTGGCTGGCTGGGTTCTTTTTGGCCACACGCGAGGTTTCCCACAGCCCAGGACCCCTGTCAACGCCTGCTGTCATCCAGATTTCAAACGGTTTTGACTCAACAGGACTAAGTTGACATCTCTCGCTGCAGTTTGTGCTTCTGACCCTGCACGACAGTGAGTGCCTTTCAAGTGCTTGCCGGCTTTGGGGGCTCCTTCCACGAGGTGCTGTTCACACGTCCGCGTCCGCGGAGAAATGCTGTCCGCAGCTGTGAGGCTCAGCCCTGGAGACGCCGGGGAAGCACAGCGAGCGCAGCACCCGGCCGACGTCTCCCGGCGCGCTCGTGTGCGCTGAACATGCGCGCCCGTTTAGAGCCGCCGTGTGCCGCCGCAGTCTCCCGCCCTGCGCCGTGGCGTTGCCCTCTCCAGAGGCAACACTTACAACGCAGTGGCTGCTTTGTTTTTGTTTGTTTTTTCCAAAATGTCTGCTTATGTTGCTTCTCTGATTTTTCAGTTTTAGGCACTACCGACTGTCCTCTGCAAGAGTAGCCTCAACCCCGCCATGCCTCCGACTCTTGCCCCTTCCTGCTCCCTGGGCTTCGTTGCTCTGCTTGTTCATGTGCCCAGTAGGCTGCGGCATTACTTCCGCCTCCTTGGCCTGTGCCTCCAGCCACCCGCATTGCACACCAGAAGGGGCACACTCCCTGTCTTCCTCCAGCCACCCTCCCCGCCACAGACCAGCCACACGTGGACTCCTGCCAGGACTCCGACTCTGCCTTGAAACTCATCTCCTGTTCCCACAGCCACTGCCTGTGGTCCATCTCCCTCTTCCGCTTGGAAAGCTGCAGTGTTGCAGCCTCCTGCGGCCTCTTCTGCGCCTTACAGCCGGCGGGCGCTTGCATGCTTTGTGCTGCCAGGGCTCAGACCAGGCAAGAGCTCCACCCAGCCCCCGAGGGAGCTGATCAGACGCTGCTGCTCTCATGCTGAAAGCGCCTGCCTGTGTTTCAGGAGGAAGTTGAGACCCTTGTCGGGGGAGAGGAGTTGACAACCCTTGTTCATCACAGTGCTTCATCTTCCCTTCGCACAGTCTGTCTGTCCTTGCAGCGAGGTTGGGGCCGTGTGAACTGGGAGAGGAAGTGATGGGGACCATTTCCAGGCTGGGCAGTCGAGGACCATGTGGCTGTTGGATCTCTGTTTGCTGTGGGCCTCTGTGGCTGTGCTCTGGGTGCTGAGCCACCGCCTGCAGGGCTCACTGCCATTCCAGCTCTTTCCCACTCCAGGACTGGCAAGTGCTTCTCAGGACATTTTCCTGTCACCTGCCTCCTCCATGCTACCTTGCCTGTGTGACCTGCCTCACCCCCTCCCCAGCTTCCTGCTCTGGAAAGCTCTCCAGGACTCCTGCTGCCTGCTGGTGGGGCTCTCCTTGGGCTCCCTGAGTGTGCCACGGTGACCCTGCGCTTACCACTCCACCCTGTGTCTCCACACACCAGCCCCGAAGCCCTGGAGCTGTGCCGCTCTGCCCTGTTCCCCGTGGCAGTCTCAGGCAGTTGGAGCAGGCACTTGGAGTGACAGTGGGAAGATCCAGGCCCAATCTTAGCGGAGAGCTATCGTAAAGAGCCTCAACTCGGGTTTCTTTTGTCAAGACTTTCTTGGTGTTCAGATTCCTGAGCGTGTTGACTCATGTTGGAGGGAAGTTTGTGGTTGGCTAGAGTTGCGTGCCTTAGGCCTCGCCAGCTGTGTGGTACTTAGCGAGTCACTTAACCTCCTAAGATTCGCTTTTGTGATCTCATGGAGATGATAATAGCACCTGCCTCCCAGGGGTGTGGAGATTCAGCAAGTGCATGTGATGAAATCGAGCCTGGCGTGTAGTTGGCAGTGGGCCTCCCATTTAAGCTCGGTAGTTTTGGTAAACATGGCGCTGTAGTGCTGCAGCGTTAGGGTCGTGGGCAAGGGCGTATGGGCGCTCTCTTGCTGTTGGCTAGCTTTTCTGTACGTCTGAAGCATTCTGCAAGACTTTGTTAGACAGATTCATATTGGAGGCAGCACTCGTCTTGTCCTAGTTTCCCTGAATGACAGAAGCATGCAATGACTGCCATGGACAGATGAAGAAACCGAGGACACAGAAGGTGAGAGCCTGTCCCTGGCCACTTCTTACTCCAGGACCACATGCAGACATTCACGGAGCCCTGCTCATGGGCGCCGCCACCTTGTGCTGTGTCAACAGAGATGATCGCAGGCGATGGGCTCTGCCCTCAAGGTCACCACCATAGGCCCAAGTTCACACAGAGGCCAGTGCAGCGCGGGGTTTAGGAACTGAGCTTCTGGTCCAAGACCCACGCTAGTAAGCCTGCCCCAAAGGATGGGGGTGGGTAGTAGTGGCTAGAGTCACAGCAATTCAGGGTGGAGAGGGAGAGGGAGGGCAGAGCCTGCTGTGTGCTGCGGTGGCAGAGCGCTTGCCCAGCCACAAGACCTGGGTCCATCCCCAGAATAGCAGAACAGGTCTGGGGGTTTAGGGACAGCTGGCTCCATAGGTGGGACTTTGATCTGAGCTTTGATATGAGAGTAATGTGATCAGGGAGAGAACAAGAAACCTGCTGTGGATCTCTGACCTGGTTGAGCTATCCCCTCTTCCTCTCCCTTCCCATCCTCTGAGCAGCCCTGAAAGCTGAACCAAGCTGGTGTACACAGCTGCTCTCCTGAGTACATCCTTGAAGACTGCCGCCCTCAGTGCCGGGTTCTGCACTGTCTGCTTACCAGCTATGTGGACTCAAGCTGGTGGCTGCGGGTCTCCGAGTCTCAGGGACTGGGATGGTCACAGCCACCTGACGTGAGAGTTAGCCCAGCGAGGCATGTAAAAAGCTGCGCGCTTGGTCAGGATGGCTCAGTGGTGGCCGCCTCTATGACAGCCTGTGGTTGTCCAGGGCTTGTGTGCAGATCCCTCACTTCTGTTGCTAACTGTCTCCCAGGGAGGCAGATCCAAGACAGGAGAGGAGGGGGCTCTGGGGCTTTGCTACTGGGTTACCATTGGGTGACCAAGGCCTGGGGTGTCCATGTTAAGTCATATTGAGATTGCAGGGTTGCTGTGACCCTGAGAAGTGGAGCGTGAAGCCAGGCCACACGTGTGGTCATCCTGACGCCTGGCTGTTTGCTCTTTGGGGAAGGGGTTTCTTGGACCCCTCCCTCCAGCAGGTAGTTTGGGGACACGGTAGATGCTCACTAAGCATGAGCTGAGTTCCACCTGGGTGGGCTTCCTTGGGATTTAGAGGAACCTGAAGGTTTCTTTAGCTGTTCTACCCCATCCTGCTGAGCTCAGTTGGGTGCTCCTGGGCTGGCAGAGCAGGAAGGGACCACTCCAGAGTGACCACAAATACTTTATTTATTATACTAGAAGGCTTCAGTCTCTAGGACTGCTCAGTGGCAGCATGGGGGAGCTTGGGACGCACAACACGTCATGGTCTCTGGCAACTAGATCAGCTGAGGGAACCCTCCGTGACCCGAGCTGGCCCCGGACTGGAAGATCCGCCTGCTGACGTCCACCTTGTTCCCGGCCTCGTCATCCCCCTCGTCCTCGCTCGACTTGCGGTGGGCATTCTGGTAGAGCACGGCGCACATGCCTGTGAGCCAGGCAGCCACGGTGCCCGCCGCGAAGATGCAGAAGCCGATGAGCAGCAGGAAGATGTAGTCCCGGCGGTCCAGGTGTGTGAGGCACATGTACCGGAGTGGGTTCCCCACCTGCGTGATGGGCCACCCTGCCAGCTCGGTGGGCTTTACGCATGTGGTGTTCTGATCATCTAGGAGGGAAAGCACAGCAGGAGGGCGCTGAGACAGAACTCCCGGGACCCTCTCTGCTCAGTGGGGCCCTGCACCAGCCTCCTGCCTGGACTCTGCCTCTCAACACAAGCCCAGGGCGGCAGGTGGCACATTGCAGCTTGAAGAGCACTGTGCCTGGGCTGCTTCCTGCCTCCAGGTCTAGCGCGTTCATGAAAAGGGCTTTGAGGATTGCAGGGAGGAGAGACCCGCAGGGCTGGGGACTGGAGCCACGTCAGGTTTGTGGTGGGGTGTGGAGCTCCCAGCTGCCAGCCAGGGTCATCACCTCCCTGTCCTCCGTCTTCTCTCCTCCCACCCTGCTTTCCCTCATCTTGTCTTGTGCCTGAGCCCAGGCAGGGACCACTGGCACCACCTAAGCTCATCAAATCCACTTGCCTCAACTCTAGGAGGGACAAGATTCCCTGGAAGTGCCTGGTGTCCCCCTGGGAGAAGTAGGGGACTTAGGGAGCAGCAGCGCTGCCTATCTCCAGTGGCACTCACACTTGCTGGCAGGAGTCTCCAGTCCCTTCTAGCAGCTGACTCCACTTTCCTGGCTGCTCCTTGAGCACCTGCCCGTATCCAGCACGTGGACTTTGGTACATGGCAGAGGAAAAGTGGGCTCTGGGGCTGGACACACCCGGTTCCAACCTGGACCCTGTCCCTTGCTGAATTTGTAAACTTTGCAGGATTCTTGATTCTGTCTCTGAATCCCACTTCTTTGTCTTACAGTGGAGACTGATACCGATCTCAGGTTAGTGGGCCAGGTTGCTAGGCTGGCGAGAAGGCGGGTTATCGTGCAGGGTGTTTAGAGCTGTCCTGGGCCCTGCGTCCCTCTGGCCCTCGCTCTCCCCCATGCTGAAGCGAAGGCGCCTGTGTCAGGTGCTCAGCTGCGTATGTCCAGCACATTAGATAAAGGAGCTCAAGAACAGAGCTGAGACCGAGCTAGAGATAACCGGTCACAATAGCAGCTCGTAGTTACTGACCTTCACCAAAGATGTTTCCTCACATGATTCTTACAGAAACCTTGATGTCATCATCCTTGATTCATAAATAAAGAAACTGAGACTCGGGAGGTTTCATGAAGGTTCTAGATAACCCTCAGAATCCTGGCAGGAGACTGAAGACAGAGAAGACTGGAACGGAACTGAGCTTTGCAGAAGTGGGAGATGCAGACAGGAGATATCAAGGAGTCTAAACTCTAAACGTCGGGGCAGGAATCAGTGTGGCTGGTGACCAAGGAAGCTAGGGAAACAGGTCCAGGTAGGGACATCCTTGCAGGAGGCAGAAGCAGAAGAGGCAGAGAAAGGAGCAGGGACCCAGTTGGCTGGGGAGTAGGCAGTGGGTTTGGGTGGCAGGAGAGAGCAGGGTCTGCTCCACTCTGACACCTGGACCTGGGCTCTGCCCAGAGACACCTCAGAGAAGTCACCCAGGATGACGAGGGGAGGCGAGTTGTGTTGTTGGGCCTTGCTGTGGGAGGAGGTTACAGACATGGAGGGGACAGCCAGCTGGGGACAGCTGGGGTCTGCTGGGGTCAAGTTCTGTTGGCCACAGGCCCCGAGGGAAGGACAAGTGGAGCAGGGCCTCAGGGCGTTACCTCCTAAAGTGGAGGGGGTGGGGTTGTGGATGTGACGGGCAGTGGCTTGGGCCCCAACCTCTTTCCAATCAGCCTGGCTTCAGGACTTCTGGGCTTCACCCAGGAGGCTTGGGAAAGGGACTGGACCTGCTGGGCACTGCTTGGGAATTCCACAGGGGAGGGCTCAGGTCACCTGCCCAAATTGCCAGAGACATAGAATTTTGCAGAGAGACTGGTTTGTGAAAGGAAAACGTGGGTTTCTGAGGGTCTGAGCTGCATCTAGGGGTTTATCTCACTCTATTTTTAAAAAGATTTGGCTTTTAAATTGGAGCTTGGGTGGCAGAGATGAGACTAAACATTAAACACACATTTCCCCAGTTCGGAGCATTACCTTTGAAAGGAGCAATTAGGCAGTGATTTTAATGCATTGTTAGGCTGCTGTGAAGTGAGGGATGTGGGTGGTTCTGTCGGGAGGGAGGCCTGGGCTTTCTACCGCTGTGTCCCCACCCCAGTGCGGGCTCTCCTCTCCCTGCTCCCCAGCTCTGGGCAGCAGTCCATTTCCACACTCCTGCCAGGCCTCCTTCCCCAGCTCAGCCAGCTCAGAACCCTGATCTGACTCCTCTTGGGGCTCAAGAGAACATCAGACGCCCTGGCTCTACATGGGGAGCCCAGCTGCTGCCCCTTCTCCCTTTCAGATCAAGCACATGTTGTGCCTCGGTTTCTCTCCCTGGCCATCATCCACGCCAGCCCCGTCCTGCCACTCTTTCTGCATCAACTGCTTCTTCCTCCAGTCTGCATTATTGCCACTCATTAAGGTCTAGCCTAGAGCATCACTTCTACGACTCCCCAGCCACGTCCTCTCCGCTCAGAGGACCTGAGCTTGTGGCCTGCTGAGCGCCACACAGCGCTTACTTGGTCATTGTCCCTGCTCCGCCACCTTCGACCTTGCCCCATGACCTGTTACTGTGCATCTCTCTCCCGACAGACGGACATTTAAGGCATAGCCCTGTCTGAACAGTATCGCGTTTGTTGATCTCACTCATTGACTGAATTGCTCAATTTGTCCATATTTGGGGGTTTCCTAGTAACATTTTTTATTAGTGCAATATAGTTGAATTCTACTGTGGTCTGAAACAAACGCTTTGAGCCTTTTAAGTTTCTTGGGAATTTGCTCTGTGGATGAGCACAGGTCGATTTTGGTAGTCTTCACGTGCTTTGCCGGTGTCGAGGGTGTGGTTCTGCGTGGGCTTTGCTGCGCATGGACTTCCTGGGCTCTGGTCGGCTTTTTGTCTGTGAGCATCTTGTCTCTTGGTCACTGTTAGCCTGTAGGCTGTCCCTTTATTCCAAGGGTGTGTCAAAGTCTGCAGTGAGGACTGCTCACCTCTCCTCTGGATGGGTCTGACTTTGCTCAGTGCACAGAAGCTGTTATTAGACTCTGGGGCCATTGTGGCGTCCGTCCTCCTGGTGTGTGGTCTCCTAGTGCCGAGTGCAGTCTCTCTCTGCTGAGGCTCCTTGCCGTCGAGTGTGAGAGCCTTGGTGTTAGTTCAGCTCTACTGAGCTCCATGTAGAATCCACACTGTGCATCTTTCTCACCCTTTAGTCTTTCTGTGTCCTACGCTGAGGACACACTTGTGTATGCAGCATGCAGCTGGGTTTTGCCCCGTCCGGGATGGTGCGCTGACAGTTAACGTGACTCCCGACACTCTTGGGTTTGTATCTAGCACCGCCCGGGGTTTGCTTTCCATCTGTCCCACTTCCTTCATGTCCCCTTTTCTCTTTCTTTTTGATCATTTCATCTTCTTTTCTTAGCTTGTTAGCCACACATTCTTTTCCTATCCTTTTGCTATGACTTGGAGGTCAAACGCCCTTCCGCTGATCCTGGAGTATGGAATCTGAGCTAGCTATTGCGTGAGGTGCTTCACAAAGCTGAGGTCCAAGCTCTCCTGAGGACCACCCCACTGCTAGATTGAAATAGACTCATGCCAAGGAATGAACTAGAATGAATGATCTCCTTGCCTGTCACACAGGGCTAGCATGTACTGTTGTGCACACTGTGCATTGCACGATGCCGGGGTTCCATTCACATATGGACAGGCATCCAGGCCCCTTGATCTCCCTTCCTGCAGCTCCACTCCAGCAGGTTCAAGGCGTCTGCCCCAGTTAAGGCTCCTGGCTACAATTACAGAAGTTATTAATGTTTAACTTCTTGCAAATAGTTCCTAAGGAAACAATCAGCCACAAACTGCGGCTTTGTGTATTTCCACCTGCAGCGTGTTGCTCACAGGCTTCTTCCAGCGCGAGGTGCATGGAGATCCAGCTCCTGTGGCACAGAGCCATCCCCAGTGCAGGAGCCAGGAGGCCTTGCTGCAGAAAGCAGCCTGGAGCCCCTGGTGTGGAAGGAGCTGCTGCGTTCCTTGGCGCACAAGGGACCCCAGTTCTGGGCAGGTAGCTCCTGAGGGTTTCCAGGGGCTGGGCACCTGGAGGAGGTAGGCCCTCCTGGGAGCCTCCTGCCCCAGTGCTTGCTCAGGGCCTCTGGGGAGAGGCTGGCCTGTGAAGGCCTCCCTGTGTGCCACCTCTCCACACTCCAGTTTCTATCAGCTAAGCCCTTACTCAGCTGCTGCCCTGGGCCCAGAGAAGACTGATACCTGCTTCTGAGCACCACCAGGCAGGTGCTTCCTCCTGTTCTTATCCAGATGGGTCATGCACCTGCCAAGGGAACCTCCTTTCCTTCATCTGTCAGCTTGATATAAACTCCGAGGACCTGCACTTCTGTTTTGTCCCCTGTCATATCCTGTGTGTGCCTGGTGTCAGATGTGTTTGTCATCACCAATCCTCGGGGTCCTGCCACTGACACGATGCTGAGCTGGAGGAAGGGGAGCCTGGAGGGTAGAAGGCCTCAGGGGGGCACCCCACACCAGGTGGACCCCAGCGGCCACCTACCCCACAGCACTCTGCGGAGGACTCAGCGAGCCAGGGGAGCCAAGGCCCTGAGCAGGAGTGGGTGGTCTCCAGGACCCAGTGGAGGGTGAACCTGGACCAGGGAAAGACACCTCCTCTGTCGTGGGACAGACACAGAGGACCAGCGTGGAAGAGCCGCAGGCCTAGTGTCTGAGGGGCCATTGTTATGCACAGGTGCTGTGTGACGGCTATTTACAAGCAGAGGTCTATTTTGGCCACCTTTGTGTCACCGTGCCTGGCCTGGCGTGCAGCAAATGCCCTGTGAATGTCTGCCTGAGGGGACGGGTGGGTCGCTGGTCAGACCTCCAACAGCTTAGCGTCTGAGACCAATTCCCAGTTGGAATTTGAAGGAGCCACTGTTATTCTCAGGTAGCCCAGAGGGGGTGACTCCCTAGCAGGGAACCCATAGGCCTGGCCTGTGACGTACCTGGTTAGCCTGGTCGCATGCGGGCTGACACTGAGGCTGGAATCCTCTTCCCTTATAATACCTCTCGTGTGCTTCTCGGGACCTAGACTTCTGTCCCAGGGTCTAAAGCCTTTCCTTCCACCAATGGAACAGACAAAGTGCAGAGTCTTTAGATGCCTTTGTCCTGTGCAGGGGACAATTCTGTTGCCAGCTTGGTGAGTGGGTGTTGGTGGCAGGAGGGGAGCTGCTGCTGCAGGCTGGGGGACCTTGGAAGCTAAGGGCAAACCTGGAGCTGCCACTCAGAGGCTTAGAGCTGGACATGCTTAATAAGCAGCCATGTGCTCAGAAAAGCTGGGCAGAGGGCAGTGTGTGTAGTGGGCAACTTGAAAAGCCTCGGTGGCTGACGGGTGCCAAGCTCCCCAGGGCCAGGCAGAACAGCCGCCTCCTCTCCCCTTCCTCTCGCATCCCACCGCAGCCGGAAGCCCACACTGAGCTCCCTGTCTGTCTCCTGGACTGGACCTCCTGCCCCCAGCCTCCCTGGCTTGCTCTGGTCCCTGCTCTTCCCTGCCCTCCCCTGCTCAGCAGTGGGAGCAATTAGCCCATTGTAGGTTGTCACTTCCCTGCTCAGAAGCCACCTAGAGTTCCCACTACACTTGGAGATGGGATGCTCTGGCTGTGGGACTACCTGGGAAGCACTGCTGCTCTCCACCTGCAGGGCACGGGGCTTCAGGCCTGTATTTGCTGGCCCTCTGCTCCCTGCCCCCAGGGGTGTGAGCTCCCGACAGCCTGCTTCTGTTCACGTGGATCTGCAGGGCCCAGCTGAGGTCTGGCACCTGGTGGATGCGCAGTAGCGTCAGCAGGAGTAGATGTCCACCACAGGCGAGGATGCCTGTACCTTGCCCTGTCAAATGCTATGCTAGAGCCTCTTGGCTGTTAGGAGATGCGCTGAAAACCACAAGGTTTATCTCCATGGCTTCAGTTCCAGGCTTCATGGTGTTTTAACTGGATGAACTGAATGTGATCAAAACAGATGCTGCATGTGGCCGAGCATGGGGTTAGTGCTTTTACCCAGATTGTCACTTGGAGAGATTTACCCCTCTCTGAGTCAGAGTACCTGTGCAAGGTGACCCCAGCCAGTCTACCAAAGAATATAGTATGACTTTATTAAATACTTAGAAGTAAGGAAGCACAGGGGCCCGCAGGAGGGTCGAGTTGGGCCCAAGTCCTGTTGTTCCTGCCTTCCACATGCTCCTTGCCGGTGGAGGTCACGCTCCCTGTCCGTAAGCCTGCTGAAGTCCAGTCTTGTCACCAGTGCTGACTTGCCTGACTGCCAGAGCCTGTGGACCTTGCTGAGGTGACCCAGGAGACCACTCAGTGTCCACCCAGCCAACACTGCTGCCCCAGGCGCTATGCTGGGTCCCGGGCGCTGAGCTCTGTGCCTCTGGAGGTGGGAGCAGCTTGGCTCCTTCAGCCTCACACTGCTGCTTTCCAGGGCTTCAGTGTGTAGGGCTCCGAGCTTGAAAGGACTTCAGAACCCTATTCCAGGGCTCATGGGAGCGTGTCAGGGCTCCCCCTCGAGGCTCCACGCCACCCCCTGTCTGGTTTGGAGGTCTGGGGCTTGCTGAGGCAGCTGTGCCCCAGGGCTCTCCCAGGAGGCCCCCTCCCAGCTTCCTGCAGGAGGGCCCCAGGCCAGAGAGTCTGTGGAAAGGTGGGAGGGCTGGTGGCAGAGAGCCACAGCCTCAGGGCTGCTTGCTGTCTTCTTGGCTTCTGGTCTTTATTCCGATTTCCCCGATGGAGGAGACGAGCTGGCATTAATGCGGGACTTGTGTGAGGACCTGAATTCATCCTAGGAATCTAAGTTTTGGCATAGCTGTGGGTGACTTTGTACTTAGTGGGTTGAAATGGGGCCAGTGTCCTATTACAGCAGCCGTGAGCACCTTGAAGTGAGGATGTTCCCTGCCCAATGTGCCCTCAAGATGACTGGGACCTGCAGCAGCATGTGACCCACCCATCTGCTCCCCCAGGTGTCCCTGTGTGGCTTTGCCACACAGTGCCTGGACACCAACTTGCTGTTTGCGCCCCATCCCTGGGCTGCCGCAGGACTGTGATTTAAGAGCTGACACGGAGGGACCCTTGTCCTCAAGCTGCCCCACTCCTATCCCTGATGGCCTGTCCCTTTTTGAATTCTCACTGTTGCTGATTGTCCCCTGTCAGATTGAAATTGTCTGAGGGAAACGTTTCAAAACTAGATTAGCCATTAGCATCTCGGTGCAAATCAA
The DNA here is from genome assembly GCA_004027875.1 of Aplodontia rufa. NCBI lineage: Eukaryota > Metazoa > Chordata > Mammalia > Rodentia > Aplodontiidae > Aplodontia > Aplodontia rufa. The sequence continues at coordinate 115,772 of PVKS010002300.1, forward strand.
TTTGTTCACCAATGGGAGCGGCCCCTGAAGTTGTGGAGCCCAGGACATTGCCACAGGTCTGAAAGCTGGTCTAAGGACACTTCCCCCGGCCACTCATCGAGTCGGATCTCAGACGATGAGCCTGGGTCCTCCTAGTGTTTGCTGAAGGCTGAGATCTGCTGTCTGAGCAGGTGGGGCCTGGAGAACTGTTGGTGGCACCGGGGCTCTTGGGGAAGGCCATATTCCGGGGCTGTGAGGGTGCTTAAGGCAGGAACAGGGAGAGTGCCCGAGGGGGAGCCTCTGCTTCTGAATCACCCAGCCCTCCCCTCCATCTCAGCGCGAGCTGGGTCGTGCCCCTGCTTGCCTGGGACCCTGTCTGCTGCCCACTGCTCTGCTCTTACATCTCGGCGTTTCTTTCTGTTTAGGTCTGTAGCCGCCAGTGCAAGGGCACTTTCAGGTGTCAGATCCTGCTCCCGTGGTTTAAAGACAAGGACAGTGAGGCTGAAGCGGGGAAGCAGCTTTCCCCAAATCACACCGTGGTTTCGCTACGACCAGGGCACGGCTTCCTCGTCCTTGCTCTGTTGTGTCTCTCTGGTGGCCCTGTATTTTCTCTTGGAAAACAGGATGACTGCATGGTGCTCTGTGATAAGACCACCCAGCTGGGCACAGGAGGTTCCAGAGTTGCACAGACTGGGAAATATCACGGCCCTGGAGAACACTGAGCTTGGGCATCAGGACACGACCCTGTTGGGCTAGACTCTAGCCACTTACCTAGAGGATGCCGGACGTGGGAAGGGCCTCTCTGACCACCGTGGTACCCACTGCCTTGAGTGGCATTTACATGTATTGAAATGAAGTAAAATTAAAAATTCCTCCGTTGTACTGGCTAAATTTCAAGCCTGTGGCCAGTGGCTACTGCTTGGGATACCACATTTGCAAACTGTTTCTACCGCTGCAGAAGCTTCTGCTGGACAGCACCAGACGAAACTTTGGGGGTGGAAGGAGGTGGATGTGGAAGAACAGACTCCTTATGCCCAGGAGCTCGGAGCAGAGTGTGTTTTTGAGAGCATCCTGGGAAGCATTCAACCCTGTCCTGCTAGAGAAATCTCAATTGCCACTCTCACCTTCAAACAGCATTGTGACTGGAAAATTACAGCTTTGGCCAGGAATTGGTTCACCCACTTGCTGACCTGGGCTAAAAAGGAAATAGAGTGCGTGGGCGCTTTAACCCGTGCTGCTCTGTGCCTGGGCACCCTGGCCACCGGCTCCTCACGGGTGCCTCCCTCCTGCTGAGCTCCGGTGCTGAGCAGCAGCTGCAGGAGCTCCTTGAGGCCGGCCTTTCCAGTGCCTCTGGCGAGGACGCCATAGGAGGGTCAGTGACAGCACCAAGTCCCTGGGCAATTTGGGCAAATGTCAGCGTAACCTGGTGCTGAAAAGGTGGACCCATGTTTAGCCTCCTCCGCAACTCCTCTGCAGAGGGAGGTCCTGAGCTGAATGTGGACGGGGCCGTGTTGTTGCTGCTCTGTCTGTCCATCCTCTCCATTTCCTTCGGGGCCTCTCTTCCTTCAAGGTGGCTGCCTTTGCAGAATTAACCTTTCCTGAGTAGATGTCCGCAGAGCTGGCTCCAACCCCTGAGGCGGGAGCTGACGCAGGCTGGGGTGCTTGCGTTGCTCTGGCAGGAGTTTGGGTCTTTCTGCGGGGTCCTCTTCAAGACCCGGCTACTCCTTTGGGACCCACACGGGTCAATCTCAGTAGCAGCCCATGGACTGGGAGGGTTTTCTCAGGCTTCCTAAATCATAAAATTGTACCACGCTGGCTTCTTTTTCTCAAGGTCACGTTTCCCACAGCAGGGCTGCTTTCTTGCCTGCGTCTCTGGGGGCTGTTCAGGCTTCCACACCTGCCCCTGCAAGTGGGACAGTCTTAAAAAAAAATGTTTTTTGTTCCATAAAATTCTGGGGACTTTGGTAGGAAGAGCTGAGAGTTCAGGTTCGGTGGGTCGGAAGCGGCCCGCTTGCTGGGGCATCCACCCCTGAGTCTCACGGCTCAGGCAGACCCCGATTTGGGCTTCTGCTTTGGTCCTGGAGGGCCTGCGTGCCCTTGCATCACTGATCCCACATTCTCTTACAGATCTGAGCCCAGGACTCTGCCCAGCTTCAGATGGAATCCTCGCTGGCCCCCCATCCTGCCGCCTAGGGAGAGTGCTCTGTCCTCTAGTGCCACAGGTGCTGGGCCTGGATGAAGCCCCAGGGACCGCTGGCTCTCGGCTCTCTGCGCTGTGTTGTTCTTAACCATTCTCTGGAGCTCCTGGAGTGTTAGGCTCCCTGCGCAGCAGCTCAGACAGCTCTCCTCACTGCCACAGCACTGGGTGGGTTGCTGCTATTATTATCCCTGACTTAGAGATGAGGACACTGGAGTTCAGAGAGGGTAAGTGACTTCTCTGTGATCCTACAGCAGTGAGGGCCAGGGCCAGGGTTTTAATGAAATCTTTTCCCCTGCTGCCCTGGAACCTTCCTCGGGGCCCTGGCCTTCACATGGTCATCCATCATCACTGAAGCTGAGGCTGGTCCAAGGGCAGGTCCAGGCACATACAGGCCTTTTGGGCTCTGTTTAGTTCTGCTGTGCCTGATTGGACCTGGAGTCAGGGGAGCCTCCTGAGTAATCCCAGGATTCTGGCTGGTGGATCCATCAGCTCTTGCTTGGTGCATAGTAGGAGTGAACAGAGAACAGAGGTGGCATAGGAGCTGGCAACCTCACTGCCTTGCCCTACCAAGGCTGTGCATGCTGCCCTTCACGTTGCCCCAGGTAAGAGTGTCCAGTGCTACAGAGCAGTGGCCCCCGAGTCTGAGGTGAACCTCTATTTTAAGCTGGATTCTGCTGTGTAAGCAATCAGGTTGCTCAGCTCATGAAGTTTCTTCCTGCATCCTGAAGTGTGAGCGCACGGGGAGATGTGTGGGTCACCATCTTCATTGCCAGTGTGGTATCAGGAGGTGAGCTTGAGGTTCAGAGTTTACCAAGAACGTTCATCAATAGCATAATTCCACCCAGAAGCATCATGGGAGTGCAGGGAGATCATCCCATGTGTGCTGGTGTGGCTGAGGGCGGGAGAGGTGCCTGGTGAAGCTTGCTGTGTGTTCAACTGTGTGTGTGCATGTGAGTGTGCGGGGGTGTGCGTGTACACACACTTGACTGTTATGTGTATGATGCACGTGTGGTCTGTGTGTGTGGCAGACATGTGTAGGCATACCTTTGCTCATGATGAGTGTGTATATATGAATGCTTGGGACTGTATGGAGCATGTGTGGGTGGAGAACCGGACTGAATGAGGCCTCGAGGAGAGCATCGCGAAGGCTGGCTGTGTCCTTGAGGTTGGGTTGGCAGGGAATGTCACCTTGCCTCTGTGGTGGTTAAGTTTCTGCACTGGGGACTGTCCTGGGTGGGCTCCAGGGGCTCTGGGCAAGGAAACGAGGCTTCAGTTTAGGCATTGTGGTCACAGGCTGATTCCATGACTTGCGTTCACAGCAAGACTGATGGGCACAGATGGCTACCGTGTGACTTGCTGAATGAGCAGCTGGTTTCATAGAGACCTTGCTTCAGTGGGGGAAATGTCCCCCAGTGGCCCATGCATTAAAGGCTGGATCCCTAGCCCTGGTAACTTTGGGAGGTGGTGGCAACTTTAAGAGTTGGGACCTGCTAGAAGGAAATCAAGTCACTGGGGGCGCACCCTTGAAGGGGTTTTGGGATGCTGGCTTCTTCTCTTTCCCTCTTGCTTCCTGGCTGCCACAGGTCCCCACTGTGATGTGCCGCCTCCCTACAGGCCCCAGCTGGGCCAACTGATCGTGGGTGGAAACTTCCAAAACTGAGCCAAAACAAACCTTCCCGCTTTCTAAGTTGGTTATCTTATCTTGGTATTTTGTCACAGTGACAGCAAGATGACTTACTAACACAGACCAAATTTGAAATCAAGAGGTTCAAATGATGCTCTTGTCACTGGCTAGCTGTGTGATTTGGGGCACATTTGTCTCTTTTCTCATCCCAGGATGAGAATACTAGTTGTGGCTTCCTCTTCAGACCAAGGGCACACAATTTGAAGGTTGGTGTGACACTCAAAATGAAGAAAATGACATCGAATATGAAAAACTGTCACAGCAGCAAAGCTCTATGGAATAGGAGCTCTTCCCGTGCCTGGCCTTGGGGTCATTCAGGTTTTCAAAGACCTGATAATGGGGACCTGAAATCATGAGACCCCACATTTCTTCCTTAAGTGGGCTGGTGGGTTCCTTTGTGCCACCTACCAGCAGAGGAGATGAGATTGGCAGCTGTGGGTGCTTGTCTGGGGTCCATGGCCAGTGATGCAAGCTTTGTTGACCTCAAAAGACAATTGTTCATGTGGAAATATGAGCTTGATAAGACAGCTATTTCCTTCTGCTGTCCTTGAAAACATGCGGTGAAACAGACCTGGCTTAGCATCCTGTTCAATTATGGATCGAACTGAGGAGGCAAGGAGTCCACAGTAGTCAGCCTGAAGATCCTCAGACACAGCCCTGCAAACTGGAGTCTGACTAAGGGACTGCGTGGGAGCTGAGGTGGTAGGCTGAGGGCAGGGCAGGAGCAAATGGCACCAGCTAGGGCAGAAGGTTCCCTGGAAACCAAGGGAACCTGCATGTACTGTGGGGAGGGCAGGAGAAGATGAATCCTCACGTGGCTAGCTCCATGCACCCTGACAGGGGCCCCTCCGTGGGCTAGCTCTGTATACCCTGATGGGGGGACCCTCCATGGTCTAGCTCTGTGCACCCTGATGGGGGGACCCTCTGTGGGCTAGCTCTGTGCACCCTGATGGGGGGACCCTCCATGGTCTAGCTCTGTGCACCCTGATGGGGGGACCCTCTGTGGGCTAGCTCTGTGCACCCTGATGGGGGGACCCTCC